>JANTQJ010000001.1:0-89347 GCA_032989685.1 Arthroderma sp. PD_2
GTGATAACATCTTCGTTTCCTGGAACGGCCTTCATGAGAGCCTTCTTGTCTGCCTCGAAGGACTTCGGGACATCGGGCCTGCAAAGGATTAACAGTTAAATAATGTTGAGAATGACAAAAGGGTTATCACGGCATACCAGATTCCAAGGACGAGCTTGAAGTTCTTCTTCTTAGCGGCTGGGACGATGTAGACGGCGTTATCACAGTCGGCGGCAGCGTATGTTCGGACGACAGAAGCATGAGCCTTGAGGACATCAAAGTCCTTCTCAAAGTCAGCCTGCGTCTTGCAGGACTTATCAGGGTTCTTGACACCGAGGGCGAATCCGAGGTTTCCGACAGCAGAGACGGCGACGGGGCCAGCCGCCAGGGCGAGGGAGATGGCAGTAGAGAAACGCATGGCTAATTGTAGACGAGCGGTGATTAAAGGAGGTAACGACAGAGCTTTGGTGGTCAGGTCGAAGATGAGAAAGAGAACGAGAGTGAGGAAAAAGCCAGAAGGGAGAGAGGCTTTATAAAAAGGGCCGGATGGGCGTGGAATCTCTGATGGAGTTGAACCAGAGGAAAGACTTGAAAAGATTGAAGAAGCGGCCTTTTGGTTGATCGAGAAGTTTGACCAAAGTTGGAACCAAGAAGGGAGGCTTAGTCATCTTGGCTATCTGAAACAGGCGTTGGCCCGATCAGGCCTAGACCTTTTTGCCCCTGAGCCACATCGGAGTTTTGTCCTTTTCTTACAACTGTCAATATAATTATATTGATACCTAATGATATGCATAGGACTGAGTAACGATGATACAGATGATAGGATGATAGGATGGTAAAGCTGATGGCTATGCTAAGATAGGGGTTCAGCTGCTGGCAGGTTCCACATGTATGGAGAGCACAGCGTACGCATCTGGATCAAATGACGCAGGCCCGGCGGCAAGATGGGCTGAACGACTCGACTCCTGTCCCTGCAAGCCGCCGTCTCCACGTCCTACTGCCATGTATAGGGAACCTGGCACTATGACGGCCTGACATGCCGTTTTGCTTCCTCTGGATCTAGCCTCTTGCCCGTCTTGTCGAAGAACTTGGAGCTGATGCGTAACCACATCTCCTTGTCGTACTTCTCTGCCAGCTTGTTGAGCAGGACGGCTTCTTCCAGGCTCAGCGACCCGTCCGTACAATATATCACTTTCTTGCTTTCTTTGCTCGACTGTCGAGGGTTAGACATTGTCTATAAATGCTCCACGAGTAATTGACAAGGAGAACAGTATAGGGTTGATCTTACTTTGTCCTTGGACTCTGCAAAGGCAACCCTCTGCTTGTTCTTTTCCTTTTTATCTGCTTTGCTTTCTTCCTTTTCTGGCTTTGATTCTTTGGGCGGTTCTGGCTTGATGACACGCCAACGCTCCTTCAGCTCGTTAACAGGCCACTTCATCGTCTCTGATATTACCTTCCAGCTTGTGCCGTCCTGTTTCAGCTTCGAGAGCTCTGTATCCTCCTTATCTGTCCAGCTCCTGACCTCACTTGGGGCACTGGGTTCGTTCTTCTGCTGGTTGGCATCCGGAGGCTGTATGGGAGGTGGAGGAGCCGGTGCACCATTCAGCTTCGGTCGACCTTTGGTAAACTGTGCCATTGCTGCTTGCAGTTCAGCCAGTCTCCTATTCTCGGCTTTCAACTCTTCTCGCTGTGTGGTTCGGCGTTAGCAATGACTGTATGCAAAGACCAGACCGATACTGCTACGCTTGTATATGGTTTACCTTCCTGGCAACGATATCCCTCTCAGCCTTGAGCATCTTGCTGCTTTTGAAGACATCTGCGAATGACACCTTGATGTCCTGTCCGGGGACGTTGTAGAAGTTCGCAGGCATTTTTCTTCTGCTAGTAGTACTTTTCTTGCTTTTTTTCTGCTGGTATCGGTTGGGTCGACGCTGTAGTAGGTACTGGCAGAATGACGGGGTAGAGAGAACGGGTGAGCAGGTCTATGTGTTTTATGAAGAAGAAGAAGGGGAAAGTTCCTTTGGATCTAGATATGGCCAGTGACTGCAGTAGTCACTTTGCCTCAATCAAACACAACGATCCGGCAAAACTAGACCATTGACCGTCTTAAAAAGGCCTAATTCCGTATACTCTAATACAACCCATCCTAATAGCATCGCATCTCGACCTGTATCTCGCCGCTTGTAAGTCGTTGCTGTGCAGGCAAAATGTATGTGATGGTGGTCCGTGCGCTTCTTGACACGCTAAGTTTAAACCACTTTCTCTCTCTGCAAGTTGTTGTACACGCCATACAGTAACAATTGCGACGAATCTCCTTGAAACCGACTCAGAGACCATCCTCTATAGGCGGACTATTTCTCATCCATCCCTGTCTCTCTCCGAATCTCCCTCCTTTACCCGGTGTCCGGCGCCATGAAGTTCAGCTTTTCCTCCCTTGCAGTGTCTGCCCTGCTCTGTATAGGGGCAGCATCAGCACACAACATTCCGCTTAAAGCGCATTCGAGAGAATGTTTCTTCGAGACCCTACACAGCGGCGATAAGATGAGCATTGCCTTCCAGACTGGTGATACCGAGTTTGGTGGGAGTGGGAATCTCGACATCAATTTCTGGGTACGTGGAGAAATCGGCCACCCCCTTCGCATGGAACGTGGCTATATCTACGGAGGATGAGGATGATAAGGCGATGTGGTGTGATTGACTTGCTAATTACCCCCGCGAAATAGATCGAAGATCCAACTGGCCACAAAATTCATAGCAAGAGCTCGATATCCTCTGACGACTTCACTTTTACCGCCAACCGAGATGGAAAACACATCTACTGCTTTGGAAATGAGGCCTGGTCATCGAACAGCAAGGAGGTCTCTTTCAATGCTCACGGGACCGTATACGTATCTGCAAGCGAACTCCCTTCTGATCCGCTAGAGGCTGAAGGTTAGTTTTGACTGAGCCATCCATACATTGCATTTCTTCGAGTGGATTGACGGTAGAGGCTGACTGGCTTGTGTATAGTACGAAAGCTCTCCGAAGAACTCACCCAGGTCAAAGACGAGCAGTCGTACATCGTCCTCCGTGAACGCACCCACCGAAATACCGCAGAGAGCACGAACGCAAGAGTAAAGTGGTGGAGTCTTTTCCAGCTGGCAGTGCTCATTGGAAACGGTATCTTCCAGGTTTGGTGGCTCAAGCGGTTCTTCGAGGTAAGCTACACTCTGGACTTTCTACCACTCATCCTTGGTTTAACGGGAGGCTTACATTCATCTACGACTTCTAGGTTAAGAGAGTCGTTTAAAATCCTTCTTCGTCTGCGGCATATCCTTGGCCTTCAATCACTGTTTTATGATGTGAGCAACGGGACCATATGAAGAGGATGAAGAGCGCCGTTGAACCCCATCGGCCGGCACGATTGGACAGTTATCAAACCATTCGACATATTTTTTATAATTTCTCTTCCCAAGGGTCGCCCTTTCTCGCCTTCTATGAGATATGTCCGCTACAAAAACTTTGATGGCTTCTTTTTAGCTTAATGTCTTGTTCGGATGGTATGATATATGGTATTGGCTTGGTCACTGGGGCTAAATTCTGTTAATTAATCTATCCTGACCTATGGCATCATCTTTCCTTGTGTGATGATATCTACGTTTTTTTTTCGAACTGTGCTTTCCCCCAGATATAACGGCCAAATAATATAACAGTGATGGGTTATCTTCTGTGTGTTATCTATCTCTCTATTCTGCCATTTAGTGTAGGCTGATCGAGTGCAGCTATACCAGGTTCTCATATGAGTCGTGTAGCATACATTGCTCAGCCCATAGATAGCAAAACAAGCTTCTGGAGTAGGTTTTCCGCTACCCTTGTGTATTCCCAGTGACCTTGCTCCGATATCAACAGGTACATCTTATCATTTGAGCGTGTTGTGTAAGCTCGATCTATGTACATAGGAACTGGTCTGGGAGAAGGGGTGAATGTATCTCCGTTCCTTCGCCTGCCGAGGCATCACCAATTTCACGGCACCACCTGGATGGACTTGTTTGCAGAAGGATGTCTACATTGACTATCATCACAGGATACCCTCGCAATGGTCCATCTGACAAATAGACAGGCCAATCAAGCTGGACAACTTCGCAGGCGTGTTGTCAAGGCGAAAAAGACATAATATGGCCAACATCCCAGTAGCGTCAGGGGGTGAGTTCGGGTTCTGAAGAAATGCCCTTCCCATCTAGCCCACAGACGGACTCATAACCACTGTGTTTTGCATCCTTCTTTTGTGGCTGGCTCGTCACTTCTCTGAGTCCGTGAAGCTCGAATAGCAAAATGGCCCGACAGACCAAAGTGCCAATCAGAAACCGGACTATGATCGGAACTACGTCACCTAAGCTGATAAAGATCTGGCTTGACAAAGCCACAGTGCTGAAAATAAATACAACAGCCGAGGCAATTTCCATAAAGAACTGCACGACAATAGACAGAAGCCCTTTATCTACCTTCGTTAGGAGCAACGGGTTGCCCAAAGCGCAAGGAACAAACTCGCTTTTAAAACCCTGGATCCATGACTTGCGTTCTGTGAGCTTCTCGTCCCCTGCCTCTTTAGACGGTCTGTACCGCAGCTTCAAGCGCCAAAAGCCAAGAAGATGAACGGGGACAAGGAGCATAAGCCAGAGAAAGGGGGTGTAGGTCTCCGATATTGACCCGCTATCCACCGCGATTGCCGAGACGGAAATCGACAGGTAAGCCAGCTGGTATACCTGATGAAACACATTGGCAGCAGCGGCGGCAGCGATGAGATACTGAGCTGCGGATATCAACAGCCAGGACCATCTGGCCTGGGGAAGAACGAGAGAGCGGATACGGAAGTCGATAGCGCGCCGCAGAGATTCGGCAGGATTGGCCAGTGGTCCGCCCGTGCTGACCGACGGCATGGCGATACCGAGAAAAAGGGCGAGCAATGGGCGGCGGCTGGCGAGGACACTCACTTCTGCGACTGTCGGGCCAAAAGTCTGCAGCATGGTAGGAAGAAGGCCGAGAATCACGGCAGTTATACCCATCTCGGTCTTGCGAAACTCCTCCATTCCGCCAAGTAGGCAATCGGCCAAATTGTAGGACAGCATTCTTTCGCCATTAGAGGGGTCGAAGTACTTGTCGCGTTGCTCCTTGCATTCTTTGTCGATGATATCAAGCAGGTAGCCGTTCCATGCTGGGAAAAATTGTCGAAATTGGCTTGTTGATCGAGCTGCGACTGGCGCTGCGATTGATAGCAGGACGAGCGCAGTTATCGTCGAAATTTTGGGGCCCATTGTTGATACCGACGTCTTCTTGAAACGTCAAGGGCAAGAGTCAATCTCTGCTCGGTTCTGTGAGTTAGGTTTCAGGAGGTTCAAACTCGCAAAGCTCCGCTGGACTCGATTGGGTCAACAAACAGGCTGATAGATTTTAACGGCGGAAGCAAAGAAGCGATGAAGTATTTATTTCAATACAAAAGAGAAGAAACTTTTACTTCAACGGACTCTCTCTTCCAGCCGTGGAAAAAAATGCGATATTACTGGTGATATCTAGATAAGGTACCATCGTACGCCCAATTGGGGCCATCGTGCTGGCCATTTCTCGTATTACGAGCCTAATTCTACGTATTTCTAACGTGGGATAGGGAAATTATATAGCTCGATCCTTGCAAACTATTGCTCCAGGCCTTTGCAATGCGTTTTGGCGGGATCTAGTACACTCCTGGGGGTGAACTGCAGTGAATAGACAAGGCTGGAGTGGATCGTGAAGGATTCTTGCCAAGTATAGTTGGTGATGTGAGTTAAGATATCAATGCAGCTCGAGATTTCGGGCTATTTTTCCCAGGATGCAAATTGCTGAACCCAATTCTTCTCTCCCCTTGATTACTCCCTAAACCAGGTACGGAGTAGACATTACTCAAAAGTACGGCAGAGATAAAGTGTGTTATGGAGAAATTGCGGAGAGGGATAAATGTTTATGCGAGATTGAGTCACGTGCACTTGCTGATGACTAACTAGCTGCGGCCCTATAGATATTCCGAGGGAGCGTTTGGACTTGAACAAAATATAATTCACTCCTTTTTGCGACTTTGGCTTCAAGCTCCAAGGCACCAGTGAAGCGTTCTGAACCACAATGGACCGTTGGGGAGGTCGTAGGAGTGACGGTGATCTTATTCGCCCAAGCTCCAGAGAATCGGCACGAGTTTTGCATCATTCACAGAAGACGTGGCAATCCCTACTATGCGATGCGCAGCTCGCGACCAAGCTTCCCGAGTCCTGCAGCAATATCCGCTCTCTTTTGAACAAAACGCCCTCTATCCCGGACACTTCTATTATGGACATCACCACGAATCACTCCTTGCTTTTAGAGGGTTACTCGCGGTGGAAGATTCAATCCACAAATGACTGCGACCTGAGCTCTGAATCAAAAAACTCACGTCGCCAGCAGACAAGAATTGGCGTGTCCCAGCCGTCATTCTGCCATCTATCGGATGAGTTTATCCCGATATGGACTGGCTTTAATAGCTCAGATGCTTTGCCAACCGGGAACTACCTATGTGCATTTGTCCTGGGCTGGTCGTATATCCTATCAGCGCGTCTCATTGAGCTCCGCACAGTCGAGAAGGAAGACAAAATAACCTATACCACTAATCAAGCAGTCTCAGGAAGTAAATATCAAACTTTACCTGGTAATCATTGCTCAATGCATATCGGCGAGGTGGACCAGCAGGAGCTGCGATGGTGGTCTGCAATACTCGCCAATGGATGCGGATGGCGAGCTACCCTCACTCGTTCTAACAAAGAGTTCCTGCCTCCCTGGGCTTGCCACTTGAGCGATAAGGAGTCCTCGATAATCCTACATCATAACCCCAAACCGAATTCTACCTCTAATTCCCCAAAGCCCCCTTCATCAGCAGAAGCGCAAAGCTATCTAGTTAGACTTGCGACAATGTACGATGCATCTGATCAACTACTTGCTGCATTCACGGCCGCATTAACTTTACCAAAGAATAACAGATTTGGAGCACCAATTATACTGCCTATGCCACAGGCAATGGATAAATCTAACATAGCCACAAACTCAGTGTATGGCAAAAATATTCCGACTTCTAGCGAACTTCCTCATTTTATGGCACTATCTTGTATACCAAGTGTCATATCATCATGTCTTTTTGGTTCTTTCTGGGAGCCTATTCAATGCAATCTTGTTAGCGAATGGCTTCATGAACCATTGCAGAAGATATTACCTTCGCTAATTAGTCAAAAGCATTACTGTACCATTGTACAAATGTTAGCCACCCGTCGGCCAAACATTGCGCCATTGTGGCTAGGATCAACCATAACAGGGCTACTTCCAAGGATATTAAATGTCTGTACTTCTTTTATACCTCCAATTTGTCTCGAGGCCGCCGTGTGGACGCAATCTCCCCAATCATTCATGGATCCATGTTTTTACCGTATGCCGAATATCTATAGAGATTTCGGGCTCGAAAGGGTGATTCCCCGTGAGGATGAGTTTCGGCTGCTTTACTTAACGGATATATACTCGGAAAAGTATGCTGCATTACCTCTATGCCCGTATTCACCTTTCGGGGCCGTGAAGCTTCGAGATACCGCCCTTGAAATCCGACTACATTTCTCCTGCGGCCATAGCTTGGATTACAGCCACTGGGTCTGGCAGGGGAGTGAAGAAAACCTTCGCCTAGATGATTACGGGTTTTCAGCCTCTAGTGACATGTTGTTAACGGATGCGTATCCAGCCTCCAATCAACACCACAGTACAATCTTACAACTTGCCCGGCGAAAGCTGTTCGATACTTGGGTTAATTATCTTGCTACGCCCCAGGCGTGTGATATAAATGAACGTCTATCCGAATGTGCTACTCGCAACCTTTTCTCGTGGACGTTCTTTCCTGATGGGACCAGGCTTGAAGATAAACAATTATGGCGCCATGAATGGCTTAGCCTATTGCTTAACGTTGGAGATGGTGACTCGAAAACTTGCTCTAGCATGTCAGGTCCATCAAAGAACGGGCTATCGAGATCTAAAATACTCCATTGGCTACAGCCTAACTCTAATCAATCTTCTGAATCCCCGCCAGTACTGACATCATATCATGATACTTAGGGATACTCACAGTCATGTGCTGAGTGAAATTCATTTCACCGACCCATGGGGCCTGTAGAACTCGTTGATTGTTCGGGTCAAATAAGCCATACTATGTCCGAGTTAGCTAATAGTTCGCTGCACTCAACAGTTGCCCTTGCAGCCGGGTAAAGAGGGTACTAGAACTAGCTGAAGTAGCATACCTGCCAACCCATCAGTACTTGGATTCATCGGCTTGTGCTAGGATACCAGGTAGCTCATGCGGTTCGGTGCATGGTAGACAACCTTGTATACTTCATCGTACTGCATCAATGCAAGTAAGTATATCTCCTCCACGGGAACACCCGACTGCAACCCAAAAATCAGGCCTTGGCATGCATATCAGTTTCAGCTGCAGTACACAATCAAACAAACATCAAGGAAGCACGAAGTTGTACAAGGTCTTCTCCTTCGCCGTCTTGATGGTTATATGACCCTCGTTTGATCGCTGTTGAAAACGCTCAAGAAGAGTGCGGTCTGATATAATAAACATGGAAAACGATATTACGCCCGCCAATGGCGCAGCAGCGGCCATCCAGCAATTCTACGAAGAGCGGAGGCCAGATGATCTCCTACAGTTCTGCTGGCGAAACCAGGATTGCGGGAGTTGTATTCGTGCAGCGAGTTTTTGCAGCTGGTGTCCGTTTGTATGTATTGGGGTCTTGATATATTCCAGGTCACTCGAAACGTCTCTTCCGATCTATATAAATATGCATACATATTTATACCCCGCATCTCCCGCCTTTACATGGATATATCTATATACTTTTCTACCCTTCTGCGTGGACTAACCCATCCCTTGACATAGTCGTCGACCTGCGTCGCCAATGCATCTCCCATCCCGCTCCTAGCCCCCCTAACGAACGACTCGATTTGTCCCCTCCGCTCCAAGGAGAGGTGGGAGATTCGCACCCGCCCATTCGGATGTGGTGTGAGCACGGCCTTGGTCTTAACAAGCATCATCTCGGCGATTAGTACGCTGGCGCTGGTCGCAGTTGGGTATGCAGCATATCAAATGTGGACCGCAAAGAAGAAGGCTGAAGAGGAGCAGCAGCGACAGGCGGCAGAAGATGTGTATGGGGAGCAGTACGGGGGAGGACAGTATGGCCCATATAGGAGTGGAGGAGGGTATGGTGGTGTTCAGTACGGCGATGGGGGAGGAGGAGGATTTGGCGAAGGGATAGGCGGAATGGTGGTTCCTGGGATTATGGGGGCTGTTGGTGGTGGTATCTCGAACTGGATGGGTCAAGGCCAGGGACAGGTGGGCGCAGAAACTATTCAAGAGGAAGACGAGGAGGATGAGAACTCGCCATTGCTATGACACGCCATTCTACTTTATTCGGTTGTACGATGCTTTCGGTCTGGTATACATAAAATGTTGACTTTAATTCATTTTACCGTTATGGGGATTGAATCAGGCGTAGTAATTGGATGTTCATTATTTTGTTTATCCTGTGGATATTATTGAAGAATAGTAACCAGCTCACAATCCCGGATGGCACACCTGGCTGACATTATATTCCACGATGGGCTGCTTACCCTTCTCATAGATGAAGTGGCCTGTAGCCACGAAGATGCCGTTTTCAAGGGCTGCGTGATTGGCGTCTCCGCTCTGAAACATATAGATGTAAGCGTGCGAGTGACTTGTATGATTTCAGAGAGCATAAACAAACCTCGAACTTAAGAGTGGTGTCTTGAAAGGAAGAGCTAGTTAGCGAGGCGTGTCTCTCAGGGGTGGGAGGATGGGCAGCCATACAAATATTCCCGAACGGCGTGGTTACCGACTCCGACTTGCCAGTGAGAATGGCGTTGAGATCAGGAGTCAGATCAACGACTCCGGTGTAGTTGATATACACGGACTATCTCAGTTTTAGCCGGTGTATCACCCGTATATCAGTTTGAGGGTTCTCACGGCTCCCGTCTCCGTCCTTGAAATATCTTCTATTAGCCAAATTTCCCCTCTAACACTGCAGGGAGAGACGACATACTTGACTACAGTATGGGCATCGAGCCGCAGACGCTTACCATCCGGATCGGTACGGATATAATCATTTCCATTGCTAGCAAGCTCGCCGTTGAACGCGGGCGAGAAGCCAGGCTCGCTCTTGACGGTGCCGCCGGTCATGGGCTACATTCGACCCTGCGCTTCAGCAAGTCATCGGCATCAAACACAGATTATGAGACGAACCGAGACCACGAAGTTGCAATTCTTCGCCGTGCTTCCTAATGGTGTATCAGTATCTCTCTACGACATCAAAGATAGACGCAAGCTGAATTGCATACCAACGTTCACTGGCGGGTCAATTTTGACCTGTAAAAGCAAACACGGAGAGCTCTGGTCAAAAATCTGTCTACAGCGGGGGTATCGAGATCAGAAAATGAGAGGCATACCTGCATGGTAAACGCTGGCTTCAAGGTAGGGAAGTCTGCCATAGTGAGTGGTAGCCGGTGCTAGACACAGATTTATTTCAGCGATGACCAAGAGAAGTTTAGAAAGGAGTTCGCGGTGCTGGAGATCAAATATATGGAGAGAAAATGGTGACACAGTGCTTGTGATGGTATTCATTCAACCCCGCCATCATGCAGTCCATGATTGCTTGATTACGATGCTTGTAACTGTGCAACCCGGGGCTTGTAAACATTGTAGACAGTCAACAACTGTCAATGATACTCCATAACCACCATCACAATTACTTATTTTATCCCACCTGATGCCACCAGCAAACCAATGCAAATTTATACGAGAAACAGCCAGTTTCTTCAAATCTTCCAACCTTCGCCTCGGCTTTAAGGAACCTGTTAGTTATCCTCGAATTATAGCCAAGGGCCACTATTAGATATATATTTTATCTCTCAAAGAAACAAGATGGTCGGCTTTTATTTCAATCCTCTCTTATTCTAATCACTGACTTCCCGCATAAATTCTAGCAAAATGTATGTGTATATAGTGAGAATTGACATCTGGCGCGGTATATTCCCAAAATCACAAAAATGTATAGAAGGATGACTTCAAATCCTCAAATCAGGGACCTAAAATGTAAAAAAGGGGTATAGCACCACCCGCCGGGCAGCGTGAAGGGATCAACCAAAGATTTCGACGTACAAAAGAAACCAAAAAAGGAAAGGAAAGACCAAAAAGAAATCTCAACAAAGGCTATGGGCGTGGCATAGTACAAAGGGTATGATATGCCGCTGGAAAAAAATATCCAAGAAAAAGGGTGTATTCTATAAATTCCGAATCTATCATGTTTCTTTAAGTTTTCACTCAAAGGTCTTCGTCGTCGTAATACCCCACAAACGCCCTTCGAAGGAAAAGAGTCCAGAGAGATATTTTATGTCTGAGGGCTGATGGGTCTTTATCGAGGGAATGGTTGTCGCCGTGTACCGGCACCCTCTCTTCACTAGCTATCCGCCTGGCGAGTTCAAGATAGCTAGTCACCGTCAGATCAGGTAGTTTGTAATACGGATCTGACCTCGTGTCATATCCGACTTCATAGAACTTCTCGGGGGTTTTAGTTTTGTCGGCATTGACGTTCTTGATCCTCGAGCCATCCTTTTCATAGGGGTGGTTGAGCTCGGTCAAATTCGCAAAATATTGTTGGTATGCGAGGAAGGTGAGTGGTTGATTGGAGTAGGCTGGTCCAGGCGGCGCTGTTCGGGATGGAGGGTCGGGGACCACGAATTTAGGATATTTCTTCCTGTGTTTTCTATGCTTGTGTTTTCGTGAAATGTCGATTGGCGAGATGCTGTCGTCATCGTCATCGTCTTCATGAACATCAATGGGGGCGGTGTTTCGGGCAGGATATAAAGTGACCTGCTCAGGCCATCTCTTTGAATGTTCTAGGCCAGAGATGTTGTACTCTACCAGTCGTAGGGAAGGAAAGTAATTCGGCACCACGCTAGGCGATACCATCGACACAGAAAATCGCTCAGCCCACGGGCCGTCTACTTTATCAAAATACCTCCTCAGATCCTTCTTATAGCCAGTGGTGTGCTCCAGGTTGCTGACGCCTGCTTCCGAGGCATAATCTTCTGCCCATGGTGGCTGCGGAAGTTTGGACCACTGCTTCTTCAGCTTGCGCAAATAGCTACTCGCCGACGTTGACGAGATGCCCCTCGGTGGCTCCACGTCCTCTGCATCCCATTCCGGTAAGCCATCTGTTATATATTTGATTTTGTTGAAATCCTGGATCATGAAATGGTCGATATTCATATGTCCGTAGACGCTTCCCACCACCACATCCCGATACTGTCTCATCCACAGAGCATATTTCTGCCAACATGAGCCAGTCCAGTTCTTCTTTTTCTTGTTCTTGGCAGGTGGAACGTGTCCGATCAGGATCGCCTTCATCCCTCTATCGCGGAAGAGCTGTAGATGCGTCCTGAGCCATTCCATATGCTCAAACCCGGGTTCAGACTTTGCATTGCATCCGTCCACCGCGCTGTTGGCTCGGTAGAAATACATAGTATTCAGGCTGACTACCGCGAGCTTCCCGGGGATGACCTCGACGTAAAACCAACCCCCAGCGGCGAACGAATGTCTCTGTTCCTCCGGGATAACGGCACTCCACATGTCACCAAAGATCCTCGTCCACCTATTGGGGCCACTCTCCATGATGTTGTGAGGCATAATATCATTATTCCCAAAAGTCGGGATAATGGGGACCTTGAGGCGATTGCCAAGTTTATCCTTTGGCTTGCGGAATGCTTCTACGAACTTGTCAAAGCAGAGCTGATTAGTGTCGACGATTTCCTTTTCAGAACGCGGGCGACGTCGGTCTTTGTCGTGACGAGCTGCGTCACCGGTCCAGATGACGAAGTCGACCTTGTCTCGCAGGTTGTCATGGATCCAGTCGAAGGTGGTGTCGAGGAGTGTCCGCGGGGTATCACACGAGGTTCCAGGGGCGCCGAAGAAGCCAGCTTCGCCATGGCCACGGTGGCAATCGTTGTCTATCTTCGAGTGGGCTTTGTAAAGTAAATCCGCGTGGATGTCTGGGAAGAGGTTTACATCTATATCAGCAAAGAGTCCATCAAGACTACTCCAGACTACCCAGGGAAAAAGAGCGTACCTGTTATATGCAAGAAACGGCCATGTAGACCAGTATTCCCTTCTCCATGTACATCATCCACATCATCGACAGGTACAACCAGGGGGGCTTGGGCTTGGTCCAGGCTCAAGGCTCCAGCATACGCGCCCACGACCGCCAGCAGCAACGAAAAGCGCAGGATATGCGGTGCCATGATGCCCATTGATCAGACAGACTCGAGACAGCTTGACTCTCTCGCCATCAGCGCCGACTTCCCCCTCCTTAAATAATAATTGAGAATGCGAGTCTGTTCCTGTGATGTGATAAAAGTTGTGAGTTGCTGCTCGACACAAAGTCATGCAAGGATGTTTTGCAGGTGACGTTCGGATTAGGTAAGCAGCGGCCCGGTTCTCCCGCCCCAGTAAAAAGACGAGATGGAGAATAAAAGCAAAGAAAAGGGGGAGAATAAAAAGGGAGAAAAGGGAGACAAGGCTTTCTTGCTGGCTGGGCTGGGCTGACAAGTGACAGATCCCTCGTCAAAGCAGCAAATAGCAGCCACCGGATGCTTGGTCGGGTGGCAGATCTGCTGGGCGCTCAGCTATGCGGAATATACGATGCTTTGAGACTGACGATATCTCTGCCATTCATCATCCATTCATCACGCATACCTACGGAGTACGCTTACGGTGTATGGTGTTTGGGGTCACCAGGTATCCTGACGATATAAAGGGCGCCTATATACGTACACCATCCTTATGTCTAGCTACGAGACTAGCTACTGTTCAAAAGGCCAGCGAATTATTCCTGTCTGTTACCGACGACATCCTCGATCTTATGACTACTACGGTGTCTTTTACCCCAGAATTGCTACCCCATGCCGTTACGGCTTCTTGATGCTCTTACATGAATCAGCGGGCGTTCTTGACTCATATTCATATCAACTGCCAGATGTACTTGAATCAAAACTCCGTACACGCAGGAAGAATGATGACCTGTGGAGTCTATATATATATTGTCATGTGTCGTGTGACATGTATACGAAGTACATACGGAGTATATCAAACAATATATATGCTCATGCTTTTGAAATCCTCGTTGCAGCATCATGCAATAAATCTGAGATGACCTGAGCACCCATCCTATTTCATTAACTGGCAATGGGGTTGTATTCCGCGCTCTAACTTCTCGGAATCTTCGCCTCTTCAGTTTTCAGAATAGGCCTGATTGTCTGCAACGCTTCTGGCTAAGTATTGAAATGGCCTCATGCTGGAAAGGAGGTGCTACTCAAGAGTGTATTCTTTGAATAAGCACGAAGAATAAGGCTAACATCGTGTGTATCGAGTTCGGTTACAGCAATGAAGAGCTCTGACTTGGCCACTTAACTAATTATCAGTTATTTGGATGTCGACGGACTTAATTTTGAGATTCTCGATCGGTAATGTAACTAGCGCCAGCCATCTTTAGAACTCACACTGATCCAAGCTAGGTATCAGTTCTGCTGTAGAGTACTCGTACTCCGTACTCCGCAGACCGATCTCCCCGGATGACCACTATTGTCTATTTTTACCAGACATGCCTATGCATGCACACTAAGTATTAGTGGCCCGTGGTTCCTGGAACATATCAAACTCGTGGTCAATTTGGTTGATTCTCAATTCAAATCTTCGTACGGAGTACGGAGTACAGGGTACGGAGTAATAGGGTAGTTATATCATAAGATTTTACAATTTTTTCCCAGGCTATCTTCATGCAATAGAAAAAGTCACCGGTGAAACTCCCAAAAGCCTGGCTTAGACCAATGATGGGTTGATAGAAGAGTGCGGGGGTAGGAGAAGAAATTCGCGGCTTTCTCTTCTGAGGTCTCGCAGTTTTCGAAATTTGACACCGTGAGAAAATCGAGTTTTCTCCGTGGCCTGTGCATGTCACTATTTTGACGGCATGAATATGATATCTTTGGCTGCTTTAACATTCTGCATCTGGGCTGAAAAGAGGGAAGATACCACCCTTTTAATGTTGGCGTGTGGGATAGGCCCATGGTGAAGGAATAGAAGCCTTGAGTATCATGAAGAATGGTGAAAGAGTTGTTGTATATAGCTTTCTTTAGTTATACGGGTATTGGCACGAGCATTTCCATCATCAATCTCATCTTTTCCTGGCTCTTCCTCCTCGGGTTCCCCATTATCAGCAACCTAGACCCCGTCATGACCTCCATCTCCATATCTCTGTTTATCTGAGCAAAAGATCTGGTACTCTCGTTTTCAAGCATCGGAGAACAGAGCTTCGGTGCCTGTTGAAAGAAATTGGAAACTTTTGTACTGTTTCTGACACTATACTGTCTAGCATCTCCTTATGGTTAATCGTGCACCCCACATTGTCGGGGGCATGAAAAGCAGCGCCATAATATTAGATACATGCTGCACTCGAAAAGAAAAAGAAAAGAAAAAGAGAGGAACGTGGAGGAACGTGGAGGAACGTGGAAACTACCAATCCATGTCGGCTTCGCGTCTCATGTCCTGTCGTGATCGTACTTGGTTAATCTTGCCAATGTTTGGAAGCTCCATGGATAAATAATGCAACTATTCAATGGCCGTAGAATTCATGGAGACTTGATATCAGGGGTCCGCTAGATGGACTAGCCTTACATAGTGTCTTAGCAGCGAACCGCACGGAGAGGAAATCATATCGACCTGAATTTGACTGGCTTGGTTGGTGTTAAGTCTCTGGAGGTCTCGGAGACTATGCAGGAACGGGCTGGTTATCTCGACAGCAATAAAGTGAGACATGCATTGGCGGTCAGCATCTTCTCTCCGAGAGCACACGTTGGTGCACACGAAGATAAATCTGTATGCTTATTTTCTTATATGGCATGCAAGAAGTCTGCCGCAACCATCAAGAAGAAGGGTCTATGACATCAGACTGGCCCTGGGGGTATGTTTGTGACTATTTTTGAAATAAGCTGGAAAGGTATAAGAATCCGACGGCCTTCTAGCTCATAGTAAAGGGTTGGATCAAAAGGTATGGAGCTTCCTCGCCTTCTTCCTCGCCTTTATACACTGTGGTCATGACATCGATTTCGCGGTAGTCAGGTCCACCAGCCTCGATATCTTCACCGAGTCCGGCGATGATGGCAGAGACCCCAAGGTAACCCCCTAACCCCTAAGAAACATTAATCAATAAGCTGTCGATGCACAGCTTAACATGAGCTTTTTGCTGCTGCTCGTAGTTTGCAGTCAGTATATCGTTTTCACGTTTGCAGACTTTCACTTTCTTCTTTTCGTGCGCCACTCCCTGTGGTATTGATAGCGGCCTTCCTTGCTGCATCAAACTCTGCTTTGCTACGGCTCAAGCGCAGCTTTGCATTCTGAGAGGGGTCGCTGCTTTTAAGCTGGCCCTAGACGGCCTTCAGTTGATCATTTGCCTGCTGGAGTTCTTCTCTGGCCTCCTGTAGTAGTTCTTCCGTCTGGCGCAACTGGCCCTTAGTCCCTTGAAGCTCCTGACCAGCAGCCTCTAGGTCCTCCTTCAGCTTGGACTCCCGTACTTTTGACTCGTTAAGATCGATAAGCCGTGATGCGGACTCGGCGCGGATACGGGTGACCCCCACAATAGATACCTGCCGTCTTGCTTCACTGCAACTATACGGCGATGAAGGATAATTAGGCCACAATAAGAGTGGGTTTGTATGGTGGTTTACTGCGTAGGGTCACCACAAAGTATTTAGACGAAGGTCTATTGTTTGGCAAGTCTCCTCGTTTGTCCCATCGTTGCGAAGCCACTCACTATATACTAAAAAACGCCGAAAACTATCTTCAAGGCCTCGACCGAGCTTTGGTTAGGGTCCAGAATCGTTGTATGTGGCAACTTGCTCTTTATAACATCAGTACTCTTTCGGGTACAATAGTGGTTGACTGTCGTAGATGGTATCTAGAAGACAAAGACGCGGATCCTTTCTTTGAGGAGGCTTTCTTGGGGGTGGTCTTCTTTGGGGTGGCTCCAGATGCTGCAGTCCCTGTTTTTGGGGAAGACACTGTTTGAGAGGAAGACCCTAGAGTGGCCAGGTTGCCTCCTTTCTGCGATCTTTGGTTTCTGCCTTTGTGTCGGATCGGCACAGGTTTCTTGTAGGTCACAGCACGTTTCTTGAAGCTTCTGGTTGCATGAAACAGACGTCGGTGATTCATATCCTCAGAGACGTCGGCGACCACGAACTCACTAATATCGCGTGCCATAAGGACGTCGGTGATGTACTCTAATTCTCAGTTACTAGAATAGTTGAGTGCTACCGAAATCATCAGATTACCTTTCCTAACTTTAGCACACGCATATACAACTCCCTGGTTAAGGGTAGTGTAAAATTGGGACTGCAATAGATAAGCATAGGAAGGCTGGAGTTGTCCATATATCTGATGATTACATCTGCAACCTCTATCGGTAGATCAAAAATGCCAACCATGATGACTAGACGGAGAATATGGATATTTCGGCAAGAAGCAGAAGACCAGGGTAGCTCAAGGCTGAAGTGGCTGCTTGCTTTGTAAATAGTAGACCCTCTATGGTCGAGAGTGCAGTAATGGTATAGAATTCGCCTCATTTTTCCTTATATGAATGAGGCCTAGGTATCCTTGCAAGTCGGACGCCTAGTTTATGGAGGGAGTAGTCGCAAGTACCTAAATGAACGCATTTATCATGCTTTTCCATAGTGTGCGTTGCGCTGCCGCCCAATTCTCTAAGTAATAGGCTTCGTCTGCAACAATGCGACCAAAGCTGCAGTGTGGCCCGTACTTGCGGGCTATTCTAGAACATCTGCTTCGTAATATCTTCGCCAGTAAGGTGTATGATGGTGTTCTGTTGCAAGTAATCTGGGTCCCATGGAGTTTAAGGTGTAGATCCTTGCAAATATTAGTTATTAGTTAGATAAGTTTGTAGGGCCGTTCAGTAATACGGACTCCCTCCCAGCGCAACAAACTATTGCATCTTTGCCGCCGGGCTTGGTAGAAGAAGTGTTATCCAAGTAGACATCTGGTCATGAGCAAAACCTCCACCAATATCTTCATCTCGTCTACCACGCGGCCAGGGATAATTATACTTGCAGATAGAATAACGTGGAACCAGCTGATAGACCAGGTTTCCCATTTTCTCGACTGTTGTGTGCCTTGCGCTCGAGACTCAACATTGTTCCAACTCCGTTAACTGGTGGGGAAGTAGTTTCAGGGAGTTGGCAAGCCCTAGGAACAAGTCTCGACTCTCAGGATCGATGCCTAGTATATTACCAGCTTCTTCAAGGCTCATGGTGTCCATACTGCCGTGCTCTAGCGACTTTCGCAGCTCGGTGTATTCCGCCTTGTCGTTCTCTAGGAAATCTCATTTCTTATTATGGCTAGGATGTTCACTGTCAACGCCTTCGTCCAATCCTAACTTCTCGAGATCTGTCTGTATTATTTGTTAGCCGATACCAGCCCGTTGTCAATGGCAGTAAAGCGAATAAGACGTAATTAAGGTATATGCTGATCTTCGGAGGTCTGTGGCGAGCGAATTGTCGCAACGATTATTCTTTGCCCAAATGCTCCCCCGACGATGCGCAGGAACAATGAGCTCGAATGATGGCTCAAAATAGATTATAGCGCGAGATATGCGCTTGAGGTCTTCTAGCGTCCATGCGGCTTCGACTTTGCTAATATATAAATTATGGAAACCATATGTAGCACAAGATGATGTCGGGAATAGGACGTGGGCGAAGGATATTAGAGAGTTGCCGATGCACCAGTCTTCTTTTTGGTAAAGGCGTTAGGGTCAGAGCAGGGAATAGAAGTACTTGTACTCAATACAAGACTGTGAACTCATATTCTCCGTGACAATCGGCTGTCATCAAGCTGAATATCTTGAGTTCAATGCCCGTTATATCAACTATATTGTCGTCACCAATTGGGTCTTTTAGTCTGTTCCAGTCTCGGAAATGTCGGCCTAACTCATCGTACCTATGCAGCGAGGCAAAGAGATATCAGCAAACACCCACACTCTTCCTGGCCAATGGCCTTTTTGATATCCCCTCGACAAGCATTTACGATGACCTTAATTGGCAATCGGAATGGGGTCCGTGTTCTAAGTCCACAGTCAAGCTGACGGTAAAGCTCAACTAATCTCGCGACTGACGTGTGGTATCCAAGTTCTTCACCTCGTCAAATTTGGGACAGTGTTGAAGTAGGATATAACTAGCTCGACCATATGGACAATCGAACAGATCATTCAATCAGATATTTTCCAAAACTTCAGTCCCTCAGGTCATATGAAGGGGGTATGAAACCCCCCCCCCCAAAAAAAAAAAAAAAAAAAAAGGGCCTGTTTGCGCTCAATGGGTAAGGAAGATAATAAGAATGGGGGGAAGGACGAGAGATTCAACATCCTGGTATGTCTCGCTAGAGTCTTCCTCTTCGTCCGTGTCTTCATTCCCATCATCGTCCGTTCATCGTCCATAGTTAATCAACTATAATAGTATCAGTGGTGAATTCCACGATTAAGGCCACCTGCCCATGCTAGCCTCATCACCGGCCTGGAGCATTTTGCACTCAGGGACAGGCCTCATGCGCGCAACTTCAACAATCGTAAGTTTAGATGCGACGCCCTATTGACCACGTATGTATGTGGTGCTGTGGGGCTCAGTTTGCACAGTGCCTGTAGTACTGTGGTTCGGTTCTCGTTGGACTAGCTCTGATAGTGAATAATGCGCTACAGGCGATAGGGCGAGTGCATCGTCTCGGACAAACTCGTAAACAAGAGGTCTATATACTCTTCTTGAAATATTCCTGGGACCGGTATATAGAGTTAAATGCGGCAAAGAAAATGGTCGGGTAACTGGTGGCAGATAACGACAGTCTCTTCGAGACTTATATAGACCAACTACAAAACGAAGTCGAAAAACGTCTCTCGAAGCTCCCAGAAAGCTCGCCCATGTCCAAGAGGGCTCAACAGTATACCCGCCATAACTAAGCGCATACTTAACGAATCTAGTGCGTCGCTCAAAACTGATTTTCTCGACTTTGCGGCTCCCTGTCTTGCCAGCGCGCACATAAGAAACGCGAGTAGGACGCTTCGAATTGTTGGCTCTATACGGTTTACTCTTCTTGAGAGGAGGCCGTTTTCCCCTAGGTTTGACATAAGATATATCCTGCACGTGTGGATGAAATATCACAATTTATTCTCTCGCTTCGAGCACGTCGTATCGGTGTAGGAGCCAGACGTGAGCCCGTCGAGAATCGCATTCTTTCCTCTGTCGTGACCTTGGATGTGTACGCCGGACAGCCCAGAATTGCTGCCAGTCTATTAGCTTCGCTGATGCTTGGTGTATAAATGATCGTGCCCGTCTGGCCGGCGGTCTCTTCTCTCAGTGCTACCATAGCAGCGTCCGTAGTGTTGTACACTTTGACGGATTTGATAATGTTCGTGCGTCTACACGACATTCGCATCTCTTTTATCGACTGTGCCTGGGCCTTCAAGTTGCGCTTAAGGTCTAGCACTATGCCTGGTGGTAATGTACCAGACATAAGAATAACCTGGCACCCCAGGCCAAACACAGACGATAGCTGCAGTAGTTCGGGCCTGTAGTTAGCGTCATACACTATAGTATGCGCTTCGTCTATTACCACTCTGGCAACCACTCTTCTGCCTGTCGCCCCCATTATCCATTGTCTAAATCCCGGTTGTGATGAGGCCTCCGGGGTCACAAAGATAAGCGACACCTCATAATATGCCAGGCGATAGACTAGCCCTGCAGGCCAACGAGAGAGCGTCGCATCCTATTCTTTGGTTAAAAGTTGCTATCTTGAGCCGCCTCCGCCTTGGTTTCGAGAACAACGCTATGGAAAGGTAGCAGACTCTATAGGAGCCCTGGCTTTTTTAGACGCCGAAGCAAAACTCCCACCCGTAAACAGAGCTTATTTCCTGTGAAGTCGCACCTTATGAGATGAAACTCATCTTGGATTATTCGAGCTTAAGCAATGTTCCATGTGAACACCTTTTTTTGCCAAAGTACCCGCCTTTGCGAATATAAAGGCCTATATTTATACGCCGTTAAATCATATGGCATCTGGTAGTCTCCCCTGTCCTATTGGAGTAGAGGTATCTGTGGGTATCAATAATTTTTCTTTGATTCTCGAGAGAAGCTTTTGAGCAATGGTAACCACCATATTTCCAATGTGAAGTTTAGCCTGAGGGGGGGAGAGATAATCAGTTTTTTGAAAGTCATGTCTACTTGGAATGCTTCCAAGCATTGGCCTATACTCTTAGATCCTTGTGGCTTTTGCTGCAGGGAATCATCTACCCGTGGCGAATGGCATGTAAGACCTTCGGGGGTTATATCAATGATGATAGACGCTGGCGTGGAAGGTTGAATACAAGCTGAATAGGATGCGCCGCGTCGTCTTCCCAGATCCCGGCCTGAATGCCGGAGTTCCTAGCTTGATGCAACTACTTCTTACACACGGACAGGCAATCGGAAATGGCTCAGACGGGCAAGTCGCGTCCCCTGGGGCATCTTTCATGAGATGCTTTGTGGTACACCGTGCCCTGTGCACGTCGATCCATGCGACACATATAAGTCTATTGATTGCTATACATAGTAGCGACTCTGTTGTCTAAGTCTGGATATAATCCTACTGCTGGGTTTTGATGATGCATAGTCGCAGCCAGTCATAAAATGGTAGAAAGACGCGCCACGATCGCCGAGTGTCTCCTGCCAAGCTCTGACTTGCGCTTGTCGACTCGGCACCTGTTCATGAAGTTTGTCCAATTTTTCCGCGAAAGCTGCATGGGATAGTCGGCTACACGACCTGTTTTCGTCCGAGTAGAGGTTGCCGCAATCACCTCTGCCAGTCTCGCGTGAGTCTTTTCGTAAACTCGTTTTGCTTCGCCAACTGCCGTTACCTCAACAGTCGATATGGCATATTTAGGGATATTCTCCCCGATTTTTCTGATCAATAGGTCTTCCTCTTTGATAAAGATGGACGGTGAGATCATTGATCGGGTGATGCCGATCATGGCGATCACCCGCGGCAGAACCAAATGTGCGTCGGACTCCGATATGTCATTGTTTTTGGCCAGTGCCTTGAAGGCGAGCGGGTCCAAGAGATGAGGCTGGGGATTGGACTTGAGGTTGTTGACAGCATGTCTGCGAAACTCCATTCTGATGCCTCCCTTGTCCACCCCAGGCTTTCTCCATTCGGGTTTGAAGATTAGATTCAGCGTTCCCCTACCGATGACGGAGCAAACATGCTCAGCAAGTAGGAACTCTCTCCTCTGTATACTGTGCGTTACAAGTATGCTGGGAACTCAGAGTTGGGCTTCAATGGATTTCGCCCACTCAACTTGAGGAACCACGGGCACATATTTGCCCCATCCAGTGATGAAAAGTACTCTAGCACGATGCTTCTTGCTTGGTCGTAACCTTGGACTTTGCCAGGTCGAGGTCGACTTTATCGCCTGCCCCCTCGAGGTCTTCTCCGTCGTCCAGGTCGAATTGGTACATGTCGTCGTCGATGGCGAACGCAAAGATTATTTCGCGACGCTCGCATCTTATTGCGGGCCTGGGGATGTCTACCCAATGTCGACGTTGGTTTCGGGTTTACCTTTCTCAGTGCCTGCCAGTACTCGAAGAGCGTTCATGATGTAATGTATGGAAGGTAACTAATATGGGCGTTGTTTGCCATTCGAAAACCCCAAAAACAAACCCTGACTCCTAAGGTGGCAGCCCGTTGGATGGCGACGCCGGATTGGCGGTATAGCTTCGAGATAGCTGACCCCCTGTATTGGGCGAGTTTTTAGACGTATAACGCCTTCAGAAAAATCAGTGGAATAGTAGCCAGAAATTGTGTCCTCGGCTTAAAGTCTCGCACGTTTTGGGTTGATGGCTTCCACTGATAGTTATCCTGCCCAAGTTCTGCTCCCATTTTGAAAACTGGGTCCGCCATTCCGTACTCCTGATTCATTACCCAACTCGGGAGGTTGAATGGTCCCGCTGGCTTCTCTCTGTCAGCTAGATGGAATGCTTCAACCATTCTACCCGCGTTTTTAAAATTTTCGGACAGATACTATACTGGGTCATTCTTGTAACCGATCCACTTGACCCGGTATTCAATCATGTTGCGCCGCCCTCGTACGCAGCAGTCTATAATCTCCTCCACTTCCCACTTTGCTTCCTCGAGGGTCAGGTCTTCTAATGTCTTATATAGGGTGTCTGCCGAGATAATGATAGAAATTGTGATCATATCTGGCAATTCCAAGCGGAACGAGGAGCCAGCTTTCTCTAGGATTTTCCAAGGCCCTATGATGGGGAAGTTCATTTTGCGTCCACGGAGATCTTTATATGTCCCTGGCTTCATGTATACTATCTCCCCTCTCCGTCGTTGGGGGGGTTGCCTGAGAGTAGGTTCATCCCGGCCCAGGCCATTTTCAGTTGTAGGTTTTCGTTCATGCTCATATATCTGTCACTGTCCATCTCAAAGATGTAGACCGTGTGCGGGTCATATATGTCGCCTAATGCGTCATGAATTTGGGCTGCTGTCGGGGGGTATTTGGTTTCGAAGGTAGATAGAGCAAGCTCTACTTCGAGATCATCCGGTTGATCGACAGTATGATCCTCGTCGCCAGTGTGAGCCTTGTCAACAGTGTGATCCTCGTCGCTAGTGCAGGGCGTGAGTATGTCCCCCTTTTAAGAGGAGCATGTTTGGATCCGAAAACGTTTAGCAAATGTATATAGTCCATATGATTCATCGGCGTCTGAGAATTTCCAAGGCGTCTGCTAAAGATGATAGACAATGCGAAGATTTTGTAGCTGCTTGACTTGCATTCGACTTCGTGCGTTCATAGAAGCCGTTCAACAACTTTGAGTACTAATCATTGAAACGAAGCCTCTGATAGCGCCCTCTATGTCTTGCAGATGACCAGCTTCTTCGTCCATTATTGATAGTGGCAGACGAGGGTGTTCTCTTCGTTATCGCCTCCGTAGCGCTATACTCAAAAACTGTAGAATAAATGGCTCGCGAATAAAAAAGAGTCTTGGGTTAAAGGTCAAGCACTGCCGAATGCGAGAAGGCAGGTGACTGCCCCCCGACTCGAGGTAAAATTGGATATAGTTGGAATGCCTGGCATGTTTCTCCCCTCCCTTAACCGAGACGTGTTACCAACATCGAGTGAATGGCACCCAAGGACTCTCCTGAGGACTTCGCTAGATTCCTATTTACAGCAACTAGACTCACTATGAGTAAGATCAAGGTCTATGGTGAGGAAGATGACGACGATATCGGGGTTGCGAAGCTCCAGCAAAGCACAGTGGATTTCCTGAGAGGTATTTGGGAGGGCCTCATCAAAGAGGGGGCAATAGCCGAAGCGGAAGACAGGACTATCACAAGGTAGATACTGCAACGACTTGACCGAACAATTTCGGAGTACTCCAGTGGAAGCTCACAGCGTCGGCAGTATCTTGGCGTACGTCTTCAACCTGCTAGATAAGGCCGCTAATGATTTTGGCATGGCTACCAGGACTCCAAAGATGTGCCCGAGCTTCGCGTAGGTGGGTGGTAGATTTCTATGCTTCGATGGAAGGTTTCCTCCTGAAAGCTGTAATTGCCCATTTCCTTTGAAAGAAGTGATAATGATAATTAAACATCGCATTAACGCTTCAAACAAGCCGTTAGTCGAGGCTGCTTCCGCATTTTGAAGTTGGTTGACGTGGAAAAGCGACAAGAGGAACTCTCCATAATGAAAACTGAAAAGGTAGGAGGTGATGACGTAGAAACAGTATGTACTGGTTCGCCCAAAACCGACGATGGCCCCGTGAAACGAGATGAACAAGAGAGATGTTCATCAAAAGAAGTAGGGGTCGACCATCTAAAGAAGTAGTTCCTGGGATAACCATGTCTTGTAGCTGCGAATAACTGGGACACTTTGGAAATTACTCAGACAATGGTCACGTAAATTGCGCTTTCTGCCACCTTTGTCGGACTCTCGTGAATTGATTAAAGGTAGATTCCGGCGAGGGGGCGCCCTTTTAGCCATAACGGGTATATAGGAGGCACTGGGGGTCATTTTCTGGAGAAGATATCATCATAATACACCCGATAAACATATTTCGATTCTCACCAGCTCTGCTATTGCATGTAATTTCAAAATCTCGCGTTTCTTCGTGCTTGTTGACTCAGGAGCCTTCGCATACTCATTGTGCTCTTTGCGTAAGGATTGTATATTGTTATCGCGCTCTGCTCTCTAGATGGCTTCATCGCAAGGCCAGTCAAACCAGGTAAGTAGCCATATGCCTGTTTCATCGGGAATAGTGCCCCTTGTCATTGAGGCTAACAAAGAAAAGCCATCATCTTCAAACTCGAGATCCCAAGGAAGTCGAGGTACGTACGCCCTGAGGCCCTTAAAATCTAAGTTGAAAGACCTGGATTGCTGAGGCAAAAGATTAGCCGGAGCCAAATGGACCGAAGAAGAAGAAGCATGGCTTGTAGTGAACACCATGAAAGATGTTACCACCGCATGGCTTACGGAGAACTTCCCAGGCAGAACTCGTGGCCACAACGGGATTACCGGCCGTCTGAGCGAAATGCGCTTTCGAAATCGCCTGTCCCGCAAATGGCGCCACAAGACATGGGCCGATGAGCCGCCCTATACGCTGCGCGAAGACATCGAGATATTGCAATGGCATGTCTGGGGTCGAGATCACATTGATCCAGAGATATTTGTACCCAATCAGCGAGCGGGGGGCAGTGTAATCGCCAGAGCAGATTACTTGTGTCAAGATCAGGAGCTAGTGAGCAAGGTAAAGGCGGCCGAAGTGGCATCGCAGAAAGCGCTTGAAGCGACGGATGAAGCCAGCTATAACGCCGAGCATCCCACTGATGAAGACCCGGCCGACCAAAGTGCGTTGAGGACGACAAATAGACTTCTTCTGAGGACAGAGGGTGATAATATGGTCAAGATTTGTGACGCGATTTCTCGTTCACTCACGGCGAGAGAGAAAGATGAGGACGGAGACGACGAGGATGAAGGCGATGAAGACACAGACGAAGAATCGGATGAGGCCTCAGATGATGTAGACGACGAAGACGAGGAGGATGATTCCTAGACAGAATATTTGCAAACCCTCATTCCTCGGTGCTTGCGGGGTATATGTACAATGAGATGGACTGGAGATCTTGACGAATCTCGTCTTGTTTCCAGGTGGCCGACAGCTTACACCAAGGCTGGCTCAATGAAGCTGTATAATAATTAGAGGGAATCATAGAGGAGTATCCACGATAGTAGCTAACTATGTGCCTACCGCTCACATGAGGTCTAAGCTCCAATCATAATGATGGGTGCTGAGCCATAGCTGGAGCAAGAGACGTCTAAGCCCTTCCAATATAGCTATTCCGCGTGGGCGACTTCGATGAATGTTCCGGTATAGAACTGAAGGGAACTGGTTCTTTTGACACTCAGTGCACGGGGGCGAAGGTTATTGAGCGTGCCGTTATAGACAGCTTCTTCAACCTTGAACCAGCAACGGGCCAAGGTCAAGGCCAACAGTACAGTACCCTCATGATTAGCAACAGCCACAACAGGCGGAGCCTGCGTCGATGACTGGAATGGGGATCGCCTCATTGATCACGTCGAGGCACTGCGAAAAGACCTCGGGATTGTCCGACACTAATTGGCACACCATCTTTTTGGCAGAATTGTATTCGATGTATCGATCCCAACTGTGGCGGTTAAAGATTATGCGAACCTCTTGTTCAAAGCGCTGGCCGAGTCGGTGGATGCGGCCAATGGCCTGTAGTGTCGTGTTGATATTAAGGGCTGGTTCTAATAGTACAACCGAATGACACGCCTTGTGTAGATTCAAACCAACGGCGCCACACGCGTAGGTCGTGAGTAGAACGTCACACTGCTTGGTCGAGTCATTGAATCGGCGGGTCCCCTTAGATAGTTCCATTCTGGTAGGAGATGGGAGAGCGGTAAAAGCCGCCTGGGGCCCAACCCAGGGGGACGGGCCTAAGACTCCGGAAATCTCCCCTCGGTGCTCCCTTCTATTGTAGATCTCGGTCGTTGTTCGTGCTCTCAGATTACAAGCGTCGTTGCTGAGGTTTTTAGGGTCCAGGCTAACTAAAAGTCGATCTTCTGGCTGTAGTTGAATGTTATAGTCATTGATCGCTTCTATTGGTGATGAAAGATAGAATCGACTAGGTCGTACGGTAGGTATATCCAGTAGTTTCATGGAGTAGTAATTCTTGGAAATAACAATAAAACTGGAGTGCACGATTGCATTTAAGTGCACTGGGGCCTTCGTACTCAATCATCGAGCAAAGGAGCAGGTGTATGATATGGATGAGGTTGGGCATAGCAAGATATTTCGCTCGAGTCTTTTGACTCCTTGCGCCTTAGTGTCTTCTTCGGCCTGCGTAGCGTCGCCTTAGGGATACGATCAGAGATAATAGATTCTATAAGAAGTTAGTAGGTTTTAATCGCGAAATCCTTGCGACACTTTGTAGCAGCTACCATCAACTCCTTTACCATGCTCTTTAGATTCTCTGCGTTCTATATACTGTTAGTAGGGTACTATATAGTTTATAGCATAGAATATATACTTACTAGCTCGCATTTCTGGCCGTTATATCTGCACGTCGAGCATTTCATTTCATGATCACCTATATCGTCGCGAACGATGTTTTTCTTCCATAACGACTGTCCGCTAATCGAAATCGCTACGTGCGTCGGCTCGCGTTGGTATCCCTTTCTTCACAAGGAGGTTTGCGATCGCCTCTTTGAGTATTTCATGCGGGACTCCATGGTTTGAGAAGTATCTCAATTTCTGTACCAATCTTATAATTTGGGGCCATTATTGTAGCGGGTATGTGGAAAATTCTCTCATAAATGTAATGGGTCGATTGATCAAGATCGAAGATTCGTGAATGAGCTTGAGCTATTGACATAGTGCCCGAGTACTCATAGTCTGTTTGTCTTTGAACTGGAAGTTTGCATAACTTAGGCGTCGTATGAAGACTTTAGTAACCAACAGGTTTGCCGAGTGCAGTTGTTGCTTCGCGAGCTGATTGCTAGTACTTCATGGGTTGAAAGCTATTTTGTTCTCTTTGGGTCGATATGATAATTTGGTATTGATTCAAGAGGGCTGCAAGAATAACGGATTCCTTCTTGCGTGGCCGTGTCGGAGTCGTAGTATTTCAAGCACACCGATTCAGCGAGGTCACTGAACAAAGTATACCTCCCCATGTATATGCTTCCATTGTGATGGTTTTGCCCTCTTCAATCCTAGACCATTGGACGCCATCACCGCATCACAAGGGTTGACGATGTAGTTATAGTAATTGGCGCTTTGAGGTTTGTCCGTTGCAGGTTTGATATAAGATATCTCTTAATGAAGTGTTGTGGGATTAGTTAACTATGCAATTAGTTATGGCATCCGAGTGTCGGGAACAGAAACCACAAGCACTACGTCGACCGGAAGAGTAGAGCATGACGATGTACACCGTCTGCACGCCACCGTTTGCCAAAGCGCTTCTCTGGAGGGTTGCTGGACTATATCAGAGTAGGTTTGACAACTAGCCCCCCGAGGCTATAGCGATGAATATTCTTCATTTTTATCAGTGCTCGATCTTGTGCTTGGGGAAGTTGAACGCAAATAAGACGAGAGGAGTTTCTCTGCGCCAGCCAGATCGTATAATGCCCATGGCGCAGAATAGGTACCAAGAAGATCGAGCCATTTCACCATACCATCTGAGATATGAAGCCCATCCTGAGTTTGCGTCGAGTCCGTCGTATATACTCGTGCACTGGGGGTCAGAGAGATCGATAGATAGGAGGATGGTGTGAGTATCCGGGGAGAACTCCTGTCCAAACTGCACTCGTTGAGTATATGTCACTTGCTGCACCATGCACTTTCTGGGTATATGTCTGTAGAGCCGATGAAGACCCCAATAGCGGAGTAGCAAGCCTGGTGACTACCGTTCACTTCCGCGACCTCGAATCTCGTTGGATTGTTCGCTGACAATGCAGAAGACTCGAGTTGTGATGCGACATAAATCGCAAACGAGGTGCACAAACTGGTACCGTTGCGCCAGAGCTACTCTGGTCAGTTCAGCGATAGCGATTGTCGCAACGATTTGGCACTGGTCCCCGGGTTCGGATTTCGAGCATTAGCAGCGAGGTGTGGCATGAGTTACCGTATGCGTTGCTGTTTGCCTCAGCATCTATTTTCGTATCGGCCGTTGACGATGAAGCAGACAAGGTGGTGATAGTTCTAGAGGAACTTCCCTTGACTCAAGGGACGTCTTTATCAATCGCACATGCGACGACTTGGTGACCGTTTAGTACTGCGGTTTCCGCTCTTTGGCAGCCACTCTCTCTACACCTTTAACCAGACAGGCACGGTGGCTCGCCTGTGGCGAATAGTCGTACCAGCTTCTTTTTAATCTCGTTGGCAGCAGCGTCGACCTCAAGGGGACCAGCCTAGCGAGACAGACAAAATCACCTCCGGCTAGGTGAGCAGCCTGTAAGCCGGTGGTTTCTTGACGTGCCATGTTTCCTGTTAGAGAGAAGAAGAACCCCCTTCCTAGTCACTGCTTAAGGGCGTCGTTCGCTAGTTTCTGCTCGGATTCTGACAGGCCCGTCTCTATTATGAGTGCGGGATGATATGGGCCTCTTATTCGTGATACCAATCGAAGTTGCATATAGACGTGTGTTCTCGTACATACGGGCGAGATATGCCAGTCGTACATTGTGCTGTCGGAAACAGACATCCTCCCATAGACCATGTCGACCTACACCATCATATTTCACATCGGTATGGCCATGGACGGATCGAAGGAATCGTGTTGAAACGTAAGGAATAATGGGTAAGCTGGAGTGATAATTCGTTATATGTTGGCGTGGGAAGCAACTTGTTGACAAGCCCGGGACATCGCTCATGATTGGATGTATATCTTGAGCTCATATATGCGGGTGGATATATGGGACAACGGGTAAGGTGTTCACCAGGGGGATCAGTGTATAGCCCTGGGTGTCCGCCCTAAGGTGGAATAAAAGGGATGCAAGACATAGGAGGAGGCAGGGGAAGACGACTTGGAGAGATAGAAGGGATATAGAAAGGAAGAGGAAGAGGAAGATGGCTGAGGGGTGGAGATGGGGGTATATATGCTCATATCCCAAGGTGAATCGTGGATAGGATTCTGCCTCAGCTTGGGAAAATTTCACTCTGCGGCTACCCGTCGTTCATGGGAATACTGTGAATGCCGCATGAAAAGGGGGGTGAAGAAATGCCTTCACAACCCTTAGGCCAGGTGCATAAAAAAGTTGCATTGAAGGACCTTTCTTTTGATATTGAATGGTGTCTTTCATCACCCTTCACTATCATACCGGTCTCATCTCCCTTCACCGCCACTTGTAATACGGAGATTGATTGGGATATCACGGAAGAGCTCAAGGGTATTCGTGATTTGCTCATATATTCATTCCTGTATGCTTGATAAAAAAATGTCACTAGTTTAGTATTCTAATCTCCTTGAATCAACGGTTAATTTCTATCTTCTTTCACTTATCCTGTGGTTTCGATTCTTGTGACTTGGGCTCCTGCGGCTTTGGATCTTTGGCCTTCGTCTCCTTCTGCTTCACTGGCCTGGGTATCGGGTTTGGATTACCGTTCCAATCTAGTTTCCGGGGAGTCATGAACTGCTTCAGAACATCATCTGTCACCTTCTTCCTTCGCTCTTGGAATTCCTTAACATGCTCTTGCAGTAGAGTGATCGCCATTTTCTTCAGCTCTCCAGTCAAAAGCTCACCCTTGCGATAATCTTCCGCTATCTTCTTCAGGTTCTCGTCGTCGTCGTCAAAGTAGGAGATATCTAAAGGTGCATTAGAAAGGCTGTTTTGGGGTTTTGAAAACAAACGAAGATCGGATACTGACATTGATATGAGACATCCACATCTGGATTTCCGCCAAGCCTCCGGTGCTCTTCCACGGTCTCCCTACCTCCGCTAAAGGCTTTGTTGATTTTATTCTACCAGATCCACGTCAGACGGATGGCCACAGGGACTCAATCAACAAATTGGACATACCTTAATTTGGTTGGGCGTATCGGTCATGAAAATTGCAGAACTGCGAAAACATGTAAGTGATGTCGTACTGCAAACGGAAAATTGCGTTTGTATGCTTACTTGGGATCACTGGCGCTCATTTTGCCACCGGCGCCCTGCAGTGCCGTGAGAAATTGAGAATGGATGAGAGCTGGCTTGGGCGATGGGAAACGCATTCTGTGGGAATTCTCGCGCAGAAGTCTGAAGTAAGGGTCTTGGTCGATGGCCATAGGAATTAAACATTGGATCTTCGCCATGGCTTTCGTTCGCTCCGTTGCTGGCTTGTCGGCCCAAATTTCTGGATATGAAGTTGCGAAAGCAGCGGCACTATCATCAAGTCAATAACAAATCGCAAATTCTAGGACGAAATTACATACCATTGGACTGCTGGGAACATTATTCGGCCGATATTGGTACTATATCATGTTAGTATATCATGTAGTTAAGAGGGAAGGTTTTTCCCAGTATCATTTATGTAGATAGAAATGGCCAAGCTAACCTCTCATTGAATCCAAAAGCACCCCGGACTTGGTTGTATGTTAGGAGTTTTGAGAATTCCCAGACATTTGTTAAGAATGGGCCCTTGATATATTCCAGATCACTGTAGATGAACGTCTTCTTCAGGTCAAAGCCACACGCGATAATGTCCTTTGCGTTCTGGAGTCCAAACTTATATGTGGCCTCGAACGTGAGGTTCTCCTTAAACAGTGCCTTTTCGTCATCTTTTTCGATATATTAGTATAAGTCTCCATGAAACTTCAATATCCTAAGGCATAGCAGCTCACCAGTAAGCATAATAACTATTCAAAGATGTATTAGCGAAAATCCAATTCGTCAATGGCAAAGGCTAACCGCCCCGGAGTTGAGGGCGTAATTTCTCAACATACCCAATGGAACATCGAAAACATCCTGCAGCCATTTTGTAAAAGTGAACGGGATCGTATGACCCAGATGCAGGGCATCACTCGAAGGTCCTCTGCCGGTGTATAAGAAGAAAGGTTCGCCATATTCGTACTTGTCCAAAATCCTGTCAAAGTCTCGATGCGAAAAGAACAGACCACGCCTTAGCCAACGGTGAGGCTTGTGTCCTGTAAGACGTTCGAAGCGCTGGAGGAGATCTTCATCTATCAGTTTGGTGGCCCATTTCCTATCCGAGATAATTAGCACGCGATCGGAGATTATAGTATGGGGAGGGTGTCGCCTACTGTGAAATAGCAGTGTAGTCAAAAGCTAGAGTGTTTCCCTGCGCATCCTTTGCACCCTTGACATCCCAGGGATTAATGACTTGCTCCGTGCTGGAAGCTGGCTGTTCTTCTTCGCGAACGGGGACCACGGTCTCCGCCTTGGGCGCTTCCATCTTTCTGGTTCTCAAACAGTGGTATTCCTACTTCTTGGTGTCTTTGTCGTAGTAACCTTTTGACGTGATGAAGCGAAGAGGAAGACGCGCAGTAAATTCCTAAGAGCGACGCAATTGCAGAAATAAAACAACAGCCTGCCCCTCGCTCGTACTTGACTCACCTAGAAAGCCAGAGGGGCATTTGATAGATGACATAAGCGAGAGAAGTCAATGTTGTTTTGTTTACACTATTTGCACTGTGTGCATGCACTTTTTCTTGCTTACCAATTGACCTCCGGCATTATATTAATCCCCGGCCGATCACGTGAAATAATTCATGACTAATTTATTACCTAATTTTTCATGACTAAGCTTTTACCTAAGCAGCTGTTTAGGTTGTTCCGCATTGGGTAATACCCGACGGCGATTTACTTTCTCCCTCTAGATTCTTTATATCAACTTTTCTAAAACTCCTCAAAGCTCAAACTCGCACCCCCAAAGACGAGTGGCTGTGGCCATGCGGAAGCCAGCGGCGAATCAAGCATGAAAGTATGAGGTGGCATTGGCAGGGCTGGATGTAGTTGTGGCCGGAGAAACAGGCTGTCGGGCCTTCTAGCGCGGATGGCGGAGCGCCTGAGAGACTGACACGTCAAACAGCGGTGGACTCTGGACGCTGGACCCAAGGCTCCGGCTGCATCAGCGTGCAGGACCAACACATCCACCCAGGTGCAAAAAAGACGGGACGCCTGGAAGAGCGCCGGGCCTGTGATCGAAGAGAGAAAGCGAGAGAGCCTTGATCTTGATGGGGCGAGGGAGAATTCACATACTTTCTTTTTCGCTACTGGCCGACGCTGGATCCTGCTGGTGCTTTAAATACTCTTCGCCCCCTGCATATACTTACGAAGTATTATCAACTCGGTATATTAATATCTCACCTCGTTCTTCCTGCCCCCAGCTTGCTTCACCACCATGGGTAACTCCTGTGCGACGGCACCAGAGGCACAAAATTAAGCTGCGTCGAAATTATGGGGAGTAATTGATCGGCCAATTATCCGCTGCAAGCTCTTTCAATTTAGCCCGGTCTTTGGTCGTTTGCCTCGTTTGTCGCCTATATGCACACGGGGTACTACTTCTTTACCGACACTTCGCTCGAACGTCCACAAAAAAAATATTCCAAGTGATGGACAGGTTCAATGGCTGCCTTATTTTCTTAACGCATGCATGAACTGATCGTCTCCATCTGCGTCTCTCACCCTAGGCCTTTCTCGCGCGTGGTCCAGTTTGTTAATAGTTCCCACGGCATCGCGAGAAACTTCTACAACTTCGGCAACAGACGATAATGAATCACGAATTGAGTCCAATTCACGACCAGGATCTCATACTACAGCCTCTTGAATTACGGGCAATCGCTTCTCATCTTGTTTGCACGTCGTTGGATACCGGCGCAGGAACTTGGTCGAACCAGAGTTTCGTTCGGAGCTAATCTGAATTATTTTCTGTCGCGGTATGCTATTGGATCTTCACTATCAAAAAATGATAATGCTCCTTGATCCACACTTCTGGACCTCGCTGACTCTCAAGTGAAGTTTACGCGATTATCTTCGATTATATTTCTTGGGCTCTTGCGCGGCGTTACCCTGTTGTTCCTGTATATTAGACCCGCGTTTCGATTTCTACAACTGGACCCCACGATCGCATACCAGCTAAGCTTAAGCAACACCTATAATCGGCTGTCGACATCAACAAATTCTGTACAATAGACGTTCGCTATCAATCACCTGCTTCGCACCGCGGCGGAGCACAGGTTCCAGATATCAAACTTGGCAAGCAGCCCATACGCCGACCCAGTACCTAGCTTCGGCCTTAGTTTTTAATAACTCACGCCTCGTCCGACGCCTTGGTGCAAATCCCACGCCTCAGAAACGGTGCCAGCCCGCTCATACAATTGCGCCGCTGTCATCGACGAAGAGGGGTCCAAGACGTGGAACTCGTCATTTCCTACCTCCAACGACCTGCCAACACCAACATAGGGGTTACACAGGCAGAAGAATATACTGGAGAATTGACGGAGGGTATTTAATTTGTCAGTTGGTGCTATTTTTAAGAGGTAAGCGCCCGGTTTCGCGATCATCCCGTTTGGTTTTCCCTTTAGCCGCCAGTCAAAACCCCGAAAAAACAAAGCATGCAAAACAAGTTTCATTTCCTTATAAACCAGTTATTAAATCCTCAATCATGTTTGGCAATTTGTCTTCTTCCATTCGGATTTCGTTTTCCTTGTGGTTGCTCATATTCTACTTACCTCCTACTTCTGTTGGCTGTACTCCGTACCTGTGGCTGGATTTTGTTGTACCATGTCAACCACGAAGCAGATTGAGCCTCCCAGCCACGGCCTCCTAAACCAAGGCTATTCCTATATCAGAGAACTAATCTGTGCTTCCCGACTATGGCAGGACTTCACCGAACCCATAGAGTTCGCTATATGGATGGCATCCTCAGAAGTGGACCAAAAGTTTCTTGGTCACTTTGCTACACGTACCAGCGAAACCAACCCGTTCCTTTCGGGGATGCTATATAAGATCTTGGGACTTTCAGTGATATTATCCAAGAAACTGCTTCGCGCTCGAAAATTGCGACGGCTGGATCCCACCCGGGAAACGAAATCATTCCAGTTATATCACCATATCCTGTGGCTCTCGCGGGAAGGGCTGATTATTGTGGAGCAGTATGTGCACCCTATGGTAACAGATTATGTGGAACTGCGAGTATTAGCATATAAGCTGCAAGCTTCGTTTTATCACATATTTGTACTCTTTCACAACCAACCCCGAGTATACCACCGAGGTATCCAGACTCTCCCTGGTTCGGCGTCATTCGTCGACATTGTCAGTGCAACTGCACCCACCAACGGGCAAAATGGTAGCAGCGTACCAGACGCATCCACAAAACCAGCGTCTATGACCTCGCCTCCACCAGAAGGCGGACCTGTTGGATCTGGAAGTCAAATGCAGCCACCAGGTCTTGAGTGCCCAGTACAGCCGAAATTCGCAGCCTCCTTCATTCTCCCAGCGATAGATTATACGCCACGGGCAACAGAGTGCTTTGCTTACGTGGCTACATTATCTGATCAGCTACTTCCTGGATCACATCCCATACGCCTATCTGTCAAACTGGAATACGCTGCATATCTTTATGATTGTCTCAACGATTCTACGGCGTGTAGGCGAATTGCCAAGCAAGCCATTGCAGACGTATACAATGCACAAGAAGGAATGGACGATGAAAGTTTCGAAGATGCCGCGGAGCTAGTTAGTGTACTAGGGAAGATGGTCAAGCGAGGGGGCAAAACCACCAGCAGTGCTGGAGGAAGCAGTACTGGCGTAGCAGGTGACAAGTCCTTTAGTGACGTTAGCCAAGGCACACCTCGCGAAGCCGGTGCAGCAGAATTCAGCGGAACCCCAAAACATCGCCAGCAGCAGCCCAAACAGCAGCAGCCAACTACACCACAGCGACCAATACCGACAAGTCGAGGAACACCGTCAAACATCCCAGCCGAGGCAGGACTTGGCCTAGCCATTCCCCCTCCTACTATGACCAATCCCATATGAGAAGACATTTCACATCTGGGTAAACGGAACCATTACGAAATTATGGTCTGGCGACAAGAGAGAAGATATCTTCTTTTGTTACTTGATTGATGAGATATCTATTGTTTTTGCTTCATTCTTGGAGGCTTTTTCTTTTCTTTTGCATGTCTTGGTTTTCCTTTCAGGTGTTATATGTATATGGAGTACGATAATCCCACGTCTTTTATTTTGATTTCAGCGACTGCAGTGAGCTTTCAACGGATATGGCAGTGATCCTATTTATCCCTTTGAAGGCGCTTCGTGAAGTATGTCGCTTGCTATGATGTCTCTGGCTTCCAAATAGCCCATCTTGAAGAAGCACGTGATCGTGCCTCGGCCCAGGGAAGCTTCCAAAGTTACTCGGCTCTCCACCCAAGCTCGGGCTGGTTGAACCCCCTACCCTAACTTCTATGCAGTCTTCTGCAGTTTATGCAAAAAATTCCCGTATATATACAATAAAACATACTTTTGACTCTTTGGTTACTCTGATCATCATCCACCTGCTACCTCAACTCTATTTAACCCAGAGGTTGCTGCCAGCTGAAATCCATAAGCAAGGAATTTAGCAAGCCAGTATACCGAACACCTTAGAGAAACAGAGAAGATGGCTACAAATTCACCCAATCCAATCCCTTTCTCGGAGCCGCCGTATCTCTGTGGCCTGCCATCGCCATACTACACCGATGCGCACCGTCGTTTTCAGAAAGCATGTCGTGCGTTCATATGGGAGCATTTACACTCCCATGCGATGGAATGGGAGCGAGAAGGCACTGTTCCACCACATGTCTTTGAAACCTTTGGAAAGCACAACATGTTGCTCCCGAATTTACCTTCTCCCTTGCCAGTTGCATGGCTGAAAAGGTTGAACATCAACGATATCCTGGGGGTGAAGGTCGAGGATTGGGATCTCATATATACCGGTATATATTTGGATGAGGTTAGTGACCACCTACGCGTAGAATACACGCATATAGAGGGCTAACTTATGCTAATTCCACTGAAATTTTAGATGTCAAGATGCGGGCTGAGTGGTCCACCAAGCTCCTTGACCGCCGGCTTTGCATTCGGAATTCCACCAATGCTCAAGTTTGGTAGTGCGGCTTTGCAGGAGAAGTTTCTTCCTGATATGTTAACATGCAAGGTCAGGTCGTGTATTGCTATTACGGAGCCAGATGCGGGTAGCGATGTCGCAAATATCACGACTACCGCCGAGAAGAGCGCAGATGGCAAGCATTACATTATCAACGGCGAGAAGAAATGGTTCGTTAAACCCCATATCTACGTTTGGTCGTAAAGGCTATACTGGAACCATGTAATCTCACGCTCATGTTAGGATCACAAATGGCATCTGGTCAGAATACACTACTATGGCCGTGCGTACTGGTGGCCCAGGAGCAACCGGCCTGTCAATGATAGTCGTCCCGTTGAAGGGCCACCCAGGCGTAACAATGCGCCGACTCCCGGTCTCTGGCCAGATCTGTGGTGGCACTACATTCATTGAACTTGACGACGCTAAAGTACCCGTTGAAAACCTGATAGGTCAGGAGGGACATGGTATGAGATATATTATGACGAATTTCAACCACGAGCGCCTCACTATTGCTGTGGGAGTGACTCGTCAGGCTCGCGTTGCCCTTAGTGCTGCCTTCGAATACTGCATGAAGCGAGAAGCATTTGGCAAGACACTGATGGATCAGCCTGTTGTGAGACATAGGTTGTCTAAGGCTGGAGCAGAGCTTGAGTCTATGTGGGCCTGGGCGGAACAGTTCTTATATCAGATGAACAATATGCCTAAGGATGAAGGGGACAGGAGGTTAGGCGGTTTGACTGCTCTTGCTAAGGCGAGGGCTGGGATAGTGCTCAACGAATGTGCTCAGGTGGCGGTTTTGCTGTTCGGTGGGCTAGGATTCACCAAGTCCGGCCAGGGAGAGTTGGTTGAGAGTAAGTCCCTAGGAATCTTATTCCAATTGCTCCCGTTTTAAAGACCCACATGCTAATTATTCTAGAAATCTTGCGCGATGTTCCTGGAACTCGAATTCCGGGCGGCTCGGAAGATGTGCTGCTTGACCTCGCGGTTCGGCAGCTTGTTAAAAATTTCAAGGTAGAAACTAAGAAATTGGGGGATTCCGCAAAGCTTTAGGCTCATGATTACTTACGTTCCAATTTCGGGTATTGAGTTTCCCTTGATGTATACGAACATATGATACTACTTTATATAGTCATGATTTTGGAAATTTCAAAGTAATATGAGATATATGGCTTCAAAATAAAATGGCATCCCGTGCCATTCCCAGGTATAATAATAATATCAAAAGTGTATATCTATCGCTATTCAGCTAATATATTTGCGTCCTGAACCTAACCCAGCAAGTAAGGCTTTTTACCATTCCAAGAGTTCAAACAGGCACACCTGCGCACAAAATAACTCCTACAATGCAAATGAGAAGTCAACTCAGGTTCATGCTAGGCATGGCAAATCTCCAGGCAAAGTTTCTAGCCATGTAACATCATTAACCTGCTGAGACTCTGACTCTTCTTCGCTACCAGCGGTGCCCATACTAGCACTAGTTATCTCAGCTACGTTGGTAGCTAGGGACTCTATAGCAACCAAGTACGTTCCGGCCTTGGAATTGAAAGTTCGATATTCGTTGAGCAGCTCGATGCATCCTTTCCAGGCCTCCTCGATGGATTTATTACCCCCTGGTAACTGATTGCGGAGTTCAACGGGGCAAAGGCGAGCAGCAAGCAAGACCAGAGCGCAGGTGAAGACGGATGCGATGTTTTCCCACCAGGCCGGCACGGGAGCCAGATGGTCGATTTTTCCGTCAGATTGGCGGTTGGCTATTAGGATGCTTATGATTTCTCGGGCAGATAGGATGCATTTGCATGCACCTTTGTAAATGATATTATATATTAGAGGTGAGTCAACGACGTCATGTATATCATGTGGCTGGCGAGATGATCGAGAGATTTCGGAGGTTATAAGATCTGGAGATGCGGCGACGAGCGCTAGGAGTGGTCTCCAGAGAAGGAGTCGGATATGAAGATATCTGATGCGAAGGATGTTATGTTGTCGTTTGGCGATAGGGTTTTCCAGTGAGTCGTGAGTGCTACCTGGTGCCAGGAATGGAGGAAGAGCTGTTATCCAGTTACACAACTTCCTATCCGCTTTCAGAAGGTTTTGACACTCGAATGTATCCATAAGTTTTCGCGGATGGTGTAAGATAGGGCGAAGCTCCTCCTGAATAGAAACAATGTCTTCATATCTCTCCATCAAGCGGGTAGAGACAGTGAAAAATTCTATGATCGACGGCCGTTCGGATGTCGCCATTGGCTCTCCTCCAAAAATTACATCCACGTACTCATTTTCAAGAGGCGTTGGGAGAGGTGCCTGGAATGATCGCGAAGTTACGATTAGATTTGAGCCCAGATTTAGAGCAATTGTCCTATTACGCGTCATTGGCAAAAATCCACCGGGAATACATATACCTGATAAAACTCACCTTTCCAGGAGAATGCAACTGTGCCAAAGCCTCCTCGCCAGCTCTCTATCCACTCTATCTTCGAAATGCTGGCTTCCAGAGCCAAGATGAAGTCGAAGAGTTTCAGCAATGCGAATTGCGATCCCAATGGACGTCCATGCGGATTGAAAGTTGTTTATCGCTATTAGGTATTGGCTGGCAATAATATATGCCTGTATAGTCGTTAGACTATCCCCGTCTAGGGAGCCTAGTCGAATGAGGCGTTGGGCCCTTATAAAATACATCGATGCATCAACATGGCTAGTGGGATCTGTCGCAAGACAGCCCAATGCAAACATAACGTTCAATATACCGCGGAAGATACCCGTATCATCCGGGGTGCCATCTTTCGTGAATAATTCAATATACTTGGCGTGAAATGCCGGAAGATGAAATATTGGTAGGTTGACATATTCACGAGTGAGATAGACAGCCAGTAGTCGATCTGCAGCTTTCCGAGCGGGTACCAAGAGATCTTTAGCGTCCGGATGCACTTTAATGAGCCCAGAGTAATCCTTCCGTGTCTGTGATAGTCTCGCAAGCTCTCGTTTGGCTTGTTTGCTATAGCCAGGCTTCGACGTGTCTGTTCTATGTGAAATGGCTTCCTTGAGCTCAGCCAACCAAGCCGATGGGTCTAACTCTTCCCCGTTCAGATCTCCACGGCTGGCAATATCCATGAATTCAACGGAATCACTTCGCTCCTCTGCCTCTTCCTTTGGAGTCTTGGCATGTAGTTTGAAGAGAGGCAGCGTGTCTGTTGCAGGTTCGGCATTGTCCTGAGCTTCAGCACCTGCTTCACTTTCCGAGATATCGTCTGACATATTAGACGGGGCCTTGCGAAGGTTTGCGCGTGGAAGAGGAGGAATGGCAACGATGATGCCATCATTTGGATGGGCTAGCTGTCCCTTTTTTCTTGTAGGATTGTTTGGCATGGACAACCTTGGAAATTTGGAGGGGCGTTCAGAACTGCTAGGAGAAGGCCGGTAAACCACTTGTAGTCTGCAAAAGTAAATCAATGATTGGCCATGTATATTTCAAAGGCTGAAGGTGCTAATCATACGTTTGTCTGCGCGGTGGAGGGGTATTATCGTTATCATCATATTGACAATTGAGCTTTCGTTTGACGCACGGATTGCATGCTATGAATCGAGACCATCAGCTGTGCAAATAGCTACCGAGAGAGAAACCTCTTGCATGCACCACGTACCAGGTCTAACGCCGTCGCATTTCTTCTTTTTGCTTCGACATACTAAGCAGGCCTTGGAAGCCCGAGGGGGAACTGGAAGTCGTTTTTCAGGGTTTCCAGGTTTGTCGGCATAGAAGCATATTCGTTTCCTCTTTGCACAGTTACCACAGACTACAAAAGACTGTTAGATTAATCTTCTAGAGTAACGATAAGGAAAAAGGGCGGAAACCCACTAGGCTCCTCGCCATCGCATTTGATGTGTCCAACACGGCAAGCCTGGCAGCGGTAGGCTTTGTTAGATGAGTCCGGTGCTTCAGTCTGGGAGTTTGTCGGCCGTTGGAGGGGCGGTGGTGAGCTGTCGAGCTCCATGGTGATCGCGTCCTAGAGCTCAAAACCAGCCCGAGATCCGTGAAATAGCGCAATCTGCCAATTCCTGTATGTGCTGCAACTTCAATTGCACGTCTTTATGCGCGGTCCGCAGGCTCTCGGCGACGGTGAAGCGAGTTTCAGCGCTTCAACAGCTTCAACAGCACCAAAAATGCTCTTTATCTTCTTTTGGACGCGTTTTTTTCTTTTCTTTTTATATTTGCTTAGTCATAGATAATGCCAAGATATCTTATGTCATCCGGCTATTTTCCGGCTCGAAAAGAAAGAAAATAAAGCTATAAAAGAGACATGAAAGACTGGATTCAGAGGATATTCTCATTAAATAGACTGCTACTAGTTACCTAGTCTAGTACTGGCTAAGGCGTTGACGGTGGCTAAAAGTGAGCCCTCGAACTGCTTCACAGACCTGCATGGACGGCAGCCGGCGTAAACCCCATGTTCTCCGGTGGAGAGCTCGGCGCGGGAACTAAACAGCGGGGAAAGAAAGCAGCTACTTTATAGTCGAGCAAGATAGCCGGGATGAAGCTTGCATCTCAATACTTCCTTCGTTCTCCTTCGAGCCTCGTTATTAGACCAGGTTATAGATACTTTACGTCTACGTTGAAGATGGCTTCTACCATGCAGTCTGCCAATCGCATACAGTCCGTTCTCAAGGCCGGGAAGACGGCGTATGGCGCATGGCAGATGTTCAATGGTGCCAACCTTTCACGGGCGATGGCACGATGCGGGTTTGACTGGATTCTTGTTGACACTGAGCATGGAAATATTGATGGTATGGCCTTGCATGATGTATTCGTTGTGGTGGAGGATATTCCTGCGTAGGATGTGTTGATACTCGGTCCTGATGTGCTCTATTCTAGATGCTCAAATGCATGAAGCCGTAGGAGCAATTGCGGCAGCGGGTGTCAGTCCCATTGTCAGAACTGTGGCCAACGAGGGATGGATGGTTAAGCGTACGGGCTCTATCCTCTATCTATATTTACCCTTCTCACATTGTATAAACAGGTGCACTCGACGCCGGAGCTCATGGGATCCTCATTCCAATGCTTGAAACAGCCGATGACGCTAGAAAGATAGTCGAGGCAGCCAAGTTCCCTCCAGTCGGAAAGCGAGGCTTTGGAAGCCCGTTTCCAATGGGAGCAATCGGCAATGTAACGCCGATAGAATATCTACAGCAGGCCAACGACGCCTTGATCACAGCGATACAGATAGAGACCAAGTCTGCCCTTGACAATGTAAGTTCCCTCCCTCGCGTATAGGAATATCAAAGCTCAAGTTTTCCGACAGGTTGAAGAAATTGCCCAAGTACCAGGTGTCGATGTGCTACTAGTCGGGCCATTTGATCTGGGAAATAATATCGGTCGGCCGGTGCTCGCTGCTGAATTCCATCCTGATCTTGAGGTAGCCATTGAGCGCGTTCGTAAAGCTGCGACTGATAACGGGAAGAAGGCAGGCATCTACTGCCCATCAGGTGAATCTGCGAAGAAGTATATTGCTCAGGGATTCCACATGGTGAGACTCAGTCCTTTCCGCCCTTTCAACCCCCCCATCTTCAACGTGTCAAGTTTACTCATTCGGATTCATGGTAGGTTTCGGTCATTTCGGACGTGATTGCGCTCCCCACCTTCCTCGACCAGACCTTGAAGGTTGCAAAGGGCGCCTAGGTGTCAACCAAGCAGCAATGCGACTTGGATATGGATTGATATAGCCAGCCCCATCTAACCTCTCATAGAACAAACATATGCAGATATATAGCTTGGAAGACATGTATATATATACAAAGTTAGCCGTGATAAGCCGACTATCATCCATCAATTGCCTTTTGAACCTCTGCTTCTGTAAATCGATGAAACAGCTTTTTCGGCTCACTCAGCTGGCCATCGGGCAAGCTCTTCTCGACGTGAAGAACGGGAACATCGAACTCATACACCTCCTTCCACTGTTTATTTCCAGGAGCCATCACGTCGACTTCAGCGTACTCGAAGGGTCTTCGCTGCTGGAGGGTGTTTAGAGTGTGTTTGGCGGTGTCACAGAGGCCGCAGTTGAGGCGAGAGTAGAGCGTCAGTCGGGCATTCTGCAGGAGACTGAAGGTCGGTCGCATTTTTGATATCGAGAATCGCACAGTTCAACTGGATAGGCTGCTAGTTTTATATTCTGAACTCCTTTTTCTTCTTGGGTTGTTTCTTCAGGGTTTTGGTGTCTGGGCGAAGTAGTTTGTCCAGAATCTTCGATAAGGGCGATAAAGAAAAAAGAAAACACAGGCCGGTACTTTGATAGAAGAGAGCTTTCTCCCACCGCCTTGTTATTCTCTACTTTCCCCTCCTCAAGGAGTTGCTCAATTGTGTCTCTTACCGGCTATTCAGATAAAATGGCTGAGAAATGTGTTCATAAGGGGTGCGGCAAGGTGTTCACTGACCCCGAAGAGCCGTGTGTCTACCATCCTGGCCCGCCGATATTCCACGAGGGACAGAAAGGTCGGTCAATCTACCATGCTTAAGAGATACTTGCTACTTTCTACCGGCCTGGAACACTGACATATCATCCTCTATTGCTTCAAACTAGGCTGGAAATGCTGCAAGCCTCGAGTCCTGACCTTTGATGAGTTCCTCGCCATCCCACCATGTACGACCGGGAAACACTCTACAGTTGACGACACGCCCGTCGAACCGAAGAAGCAAGCTGATATACCAGAGCCTACCCCTGCTGCCACTGGCATCACCAAGCCAATCGCCGTATCGGCTGCACTACCTCCCTCTCTCAGTGCGACTGGAGCTCACACACCTACGCCCACGGGTACGCCTGCCCCGCTCGAGTCTGAGTCGGACGACCCATCGTTGGAAATACAGAAGGGCGCAACATGTCGTCGGAAGGGATGCGGGAAGACGTACAGCGGATCTGGATCTAGGGAGGGCGAGGAATGCGTTCATCACCCTGGCTACCCGGTCTTCCATGAGGGCAGTAAAGGGTGGAGTTGCTGTAAGAAGAGGGTGTTGGAATTTGACGAGTTCCTGAACATGCCTGGCTGCAAGACCAAGGATCGCCATTTGTTTATTGGGAAGGGGAAGAAGTCTGCTGAGGAGAAGGTTAATGACGTGCGGTGAGTGGGAGGGCCATCATCTTCTACGCGAGACTTGTCGAGGACTAACGAAGATAACTTTTGCAGGACCGACTTTTACCAAACCTCGTCTTCAGTGATTGCGTCGATATACTTAAAGAAGATCGACAAAGATACCGCAAAGGTCGAATTCTCGTCCCCAACTACAATTGACCTCGACCTTCCGACAGCAGATAATAAACGCTACAAAGAGACCTTTTCCCTCTTTGCGCCGATCGATACGGAAAAGTCGAGCTATAAGATCATGGGAACGAAGCTTGAATTTTCGCTGGTGAAGGCGAATGGAGAGAGCTGGCAGGCCCTGAGAAGTAACGATCCAAGGACGGGTGAAATCATCCAGACTGGACGACCGACGAGGGCGTAATCCTAAGCCTAGTTGAAACCAAATGAAATTCAAAAAAATAAGTGGTATACGATTATGAGCTGAATAAAAAACATGTATAACTTGTATTGAGTGCCATTTGCTTTAGATTTATTTCGCTAAGTATGGAACGCACAGAACAGTGAAATTTTCACATCCAAAATTTCACCTGCAGGCGATTGCGCCCTCTTACAGTCCCCCAATTGAGACTTCTCGTCGAGAAAGCCCCAAGTAGCCAACATTATGGGAGGGGGGAAAGGATGTAGCGTGTCCTCCACGACTAAGCCAACCGAAGAAATGTGAACGCTCAGTCATAAAAGTATGGGAAAAGGGCGACGCAGTCTCCTCTCCGAAGCCGGGAACGGAAGGAAACCCATGGTGAGATAGAGCAACCTTCAGCAAGCCGCCGTAGCGGTGCCTCGGGATTGAAATTTACATGTAGTAAACTCCTACTGATGTGAGGAAAGAAAAGAAGAAGAAGAAGGAAGAACGAAATTTGCTTTGGCGTTTTTGTAGAATTCAGTTGGTCACGTGGAGACTGGTAGTCACGTGTCAAAAATAGATCACGTGCCAAAAGTAAGTCACGTGCGAAGGGTTTGTCACGAGACCATCACATGCTTCGGTTAAACCTGCCATTTTGGTTAATCCGGCCGTGCTCAACAAGGTTCCGGCCCATCCGAAAAGGGACTAGGCGCGCTCAGGGCGGCAGGTGGGCACGAGACCTCGACCTCCTTTCTTGTTCCTTTTTTGTTGATATTCTTCTTCTCCATCTTCAACTTCTTCAAAAGTCGCATCTTCACCAAGTCACTCTCGCCGGCCTCGATATCGTATCACAGCATTGAAGTCCCTGCACCGGCATATCAGTCTCCGCCTGCAGGTCTCCAATTTGATCTTCTGTCAGGGTCATCTGCGGGGCTTGCACCCACGAACGTCATCGCACATAAAGTTGAGACCGCCCACCACACCCTCAAGGCACCATCCTATCCCCTCCTCGTCCAAAAAGAAACGATAGGCAAAGTCGTCTTTTTTCCCCTGAGAGGAGCAGTCAGCCTGGTGAAATATACCTATTTATTCGTACCTGTTCTCCGTGCACATCTTCGCGCAGTCCACATCACAAACAATCAATCACCCTTCTAGAACTAAGAGCACCCTAACCCTCCAACAACACAACAATGCCCTCTGCGTGTACACAGCCGGTTGGCTGCCATGAAGTCAGATGCATCCCACTGTCGTACAATCATGCTGACTCGCAGGCTTCGGCTTTGAGGCTCGTCCTGACTGTCAACCCGCACTGGAAGGATGCTGAAGGGCGAATTGAGTTCGTTCGCTTCACCGACGGCATTACTAATACGGTATGTATATGAGTGAGAGTGGCGGAGCAGTTTCTCATCGGGTTTTCCGGCGATTTAGTTCTGACATTTTCAATCTTAGCTGTTGAAAATCACTCTGCGGTCACCTGGGCTGTCAGAGGAAGAGATTGACAAGGAGGCAGTGTTGATGAGAGCATATGGAAATAATTCTGAAATCATCATAGACAGAGAAAGTGCGTTAGTCTATAGGCTTCCTATACTGATTGGTAGTTCAAATTGCTGACCCAGCCTATCATACAGGGGAAGCAAAATCCCATGCGCTCCTTGCCTCTCGTGGCCTCGCTCCGCCTCTGCTTGCACGGTTCTCCAATGGTCTCTTATATCGGTTCATCCGCGGACAGGTAGCATCTCCCGACGATCTCACTGAGCCCGCAATCTGGCGCGGAGTTGCGCGTCGACTAGGACAATGGCACGCTGCTTTGCCTATCGGCGAGACGACTACTGATGCAAACGCCTCGGACTCTAGGGATGGAGACTCTCTATCCTTGGGCTCAAGTGACTCGGACTCCAAGCCGGTTCAGGAATCAAGTGCCGTTGCAGATGATATAACACCAATCACCACGCGCCTTGATGGTCCGAACCTTTGGGCAACGCTGCAGAAATGGATTCTTGCTTTACCACGGACAACCGAACAGGAACGCCTGCGACGGAAGAACCTTCAAAAGGAGTATGAGAGAATAGTTGCAGAGTTCGATGATGGGTCAGGTCTAGGCGCAGAAGGGGTAATGTTATCTCTGAGAAATTTGTCAATGGCTCCAAATCTTGCTAACATTTTATGCCTAGATGGTATTCGCTCATTGCGACCTTCTAAGCGCAAACGTCATCATCCAACCACGACCAAAGCAATCGGCTCTTCCAAAAGGAGCGGCTGAGACTGTCGATTTCATTGACTACGAGTACGCCACTCCTTCACCGGCAGCGTTCGACTTAGCAAACCACTTTGCCGAATGGGCTGGTTATGATTGCGACTTCTCAAGGCTCCCCACACGATCTGTCCGTCGGGGCTTCCTTGAAGAGTACGTCGATAGCTTTAGCCAGCATAATGCGCTCCCCGGGTCCAAACAGAAAGTCGTTGACGACCTGTTCGCTGATGTTGATCGTTATCGAGGCCTTCCTGGATTTTACTGGTATGATATCTGCAAAGGCCAAACTAATGACTGGAATATAAATGCTAACTGGTGGGTTCTTAATAGGGGGGTATGGGCTTTGATCCAAGCAACCATTTCTAGAATTGATTTCGATTATGCTTCTTATGCGGAGGAGCGCCTGGGTGAGTACTGGGCCTGGAGACGCGAGCAAGATGGCTCTCGCTCAAAGGCCGACGAGAAGATGCCTCTACGCGAGCAGCGATGGGCTCAAGAGGTGTAGGCCACAAATTACCACCAGAACCTCATTTACCTCGCCCATCTACCTCCTCCACCTTTTTCGGACAACTCTTATCAGGAACTATCTGCCGTTTTCAGATTTGACTTGATCTTCTTGCATTAGTTTGATTTGAAACCTTCCGCGGTACGTCTTACTAATGACCCTACACATTCTGCATACTTATCGGCGTCGCATTATCTTTTTTTGGCATATATATCTCTTATAATCTTCTTTTCACGGGACCCTGGAACTACAATCACATTACCAGGTTACCCTGCTTATGGGCGAGATTAAACTCCTAGTGAGCGTTTCAACAACACGGTTTGCCCCTTTTTGATCTCTCGCTCTTTTGACCTACCTCTACACGGCGGAGTTGTATGAACAGGCAACGATGGCGTTATAGACAGAAAGACACACAGGATACCCTCCTCGGAGGCGATAGCAAAGGAAGAGGACAAAGAAAACGGGATTACTTCTTTTCTGGTGCGTCGAACTGACTGATTACTACGTTTATGGTAGACAGATATGTGCAATCAAGCGAGTCTTAGAATCAATCGTTTCTACAAATACAAAACTCATACGCTCCTTCTGGGTTCTGGGCATTATCCTCAAATTGACTTCTAAAAAGTAGCGGCATATCTCCAGCTATATACCTTATACTTCTACATTTCTACATTTCCGGAGGTCGTAGCCCGCCCTTCTTTACCTACCCATAGTTTGTCCCTCTATCTTTCTCTCTCTTTAAATATCTACCCGTCAGGATTTCCTCGTTACTCTTATGTTTATCTTTTATCGTCCACGAACTTTAACATCTAGCTTTAAATAAGCTTAAATCCTTTATCTTGGTTATTGAAATCTTAATTTCACTAATCTTCCGAGTTTATAATTTACTCTCTCCCGTCGAAAATATATAAGATGCATGATAAAGTAACCTATACAACAAGGTAGGCCACTTCATCTTCTAGCACTAGATCTGGAAGGAGAATATTTATCTCTCTTCTACCGACGCGGCCTAGTAAGTCTTTCCACCACCTTACATGCGGCTGCAAGAAATAAAAGAAGGCCGGAAGGCAATAGTGGGAATGTATTTCAGAGTGTCATCTTTAGTATAGGCTAACAGGGAACCTTCTGTTACCAACATACTCCGTATACCTTATAGCAATTGCTAGTTAGCATGTTAGCTACTCTTAATAATGCCTCTAGAGGGTTCGGTGGTATGCCTGGTCAAGAATCCCTCCGCTAGTATCTTTGGTAGCTCTTCACCTAGCACCATCTCCCCTGTCCGTACTTCAATTGAACCTCACAGTCACCTCCGGACACGGCCAAATTGCTTTGCCCTGAAGATTGCCCCAGATACGAGCCTATGCGTGCAGGCCGGCAGTACATATAATATGGATCTCGCCCATATCAGTAAACGGTGATCGGCCTCATGGACAAAGATGCCCATAGCATTGTCTCTCACCATAGTAAGTTGTGGAATCAGCAGTTGCTCAGGTACAAACCCCTTACGTTTCAAACGGGATTCGATTGAGATAATGTCGATGTCAAAGTTCACCCAGACGTAGCGAGGTCAACGCCCTCGGGAAAGGCATAGCAAAGTGAATAGGCAGGGAGCAAGATCAACCGTGGAACGAAATTTATCTTATTTAATCCGAGAAGTTAGTGTCATACATGTAGTCGTGATTTTCCTCTTTAGTTGTGGTCGCATCTCCGTTACTCTCCGACTCTTCTTTGGCAGATTCTTCTTTTTCCCATTTAGTTAACTGCCCAGTTAACTAATACCTAACTACTTAACCTCAAACCTCTGATTCCCTGAAACTACGGACCTTCCTAAAACGCTACTCGAACAACGGCCCTTGTTCTCTACTTAGAAATCCTTGGGTCAGATATAACGAAAAGTACTGCAAAGAAACTCTTATTACTATCCTTTACTGCCTTAGCTATTTAGTTAGCTATTGGTCGATATCAAAATTTGGATTCCTCTTTGACCAGGACCGTAGGCTGGACCTGCCCCCTCTACTCTTAGTTAATCAAAGCATATTCGTTCCGTACTCTGTGGCTGCTTGGAAGCAATGAGCTGGATGAATATTTCGCATGCCCTTATTCTCTTTAAATATTCCTCATTTCTATCATTTACAGTAATATAGATAGAATATGTGAACATCGACAAGGAGGGGACGTCAGGTGATTGAGATAACTAAATATCCTACGCCGGCCCCAAACATCAACACCAACATCAACATCAACATCAACATCAACATCAACATCCTCTCCCTGCCAGGACTCATTCAGTCAAGACGGTGAGACGGGATAGCTGGTGCTCGAGCCCAAGGCCTTCTGCTCGGTTGGTATCAGGCATCACTCACGTTTAATACTACGCTAACATATATGATAGGAAACAAAAAGTCAGGCATTCGTGGCTTGTCCTGAAGAGTGTTAATACAAAATATTGCTGCCACTATGGAAACGGTTCCGCAGGAGATATTCCAGGCTATTTTTAACGAAGTTGAAGAGTATCCAAAAAAGTTCAAACCATATCTGACGGTTTCTCGTCGTTGGCAGAGGACTGTCGAGCAGTTCTATTTCTCGAGACTTAGGATTAAGAATACCGACCTGTCTACATTTGCAACCCTGTTCCATCCACCAAATACACACCGCAAAGCTCTTATCAGGTCCCTTACCTTGGAGGTTCAGCTTCCCGCCTACGAAGGGGATAATTATCATCAGCACGAAGAGCTTAATAACCAAGTATTCTCCGCCGCTATCCTTGAGTTATTTCAGGTACTTGAGACCTTTAATAATGATGAGGATGTTAAGAGAAATGCTAGAAGAGGCAATAGGCTAGAGTTACATATATCCTCTATATCATCGCCGAACGATAACTTTTATAGTCTGGACTATACCCCTAAGATTTTGGGGGTATACATCCAGTTACTCAACTACGAAAAGCTACCTACATTATCATGTGTATCTGCATGTTTCTCCGGCCATGGCTGTTCCCGTAGGCTTGATCCAGCATCAGGTATTCTTATCATAAGCAAGATGAAGGATTTAAAAGTATCCAAACTCGATTACTACGATAGTCGAGAGTGTATTAACGACGAGACCCGGAAAATAATTCGACCTGGTATGTATTATATACTTATATACTAGACAAGGTATCCCACTAATACTAACGCCTAACTAAATATATAGCCTTTGCAAACGCCCTTTCCACCTGCACTCATACTTTAGGGGAGTTTGATCTCCGTATGAGGTATTCTTCTCCTATCGATGAGGCAAGCTCTCCGCCAAATTACGTCCCAGTCTCATCACGAGCGGACCCAATGAACCTTGCTCTGCATGAGTTTATACAGCGGGCAAATATTTCGACCTTCCACGCCTCCTCCGGCTCTCATGTAATCTCACCCGATTTCTTCTGGCCATATGATAATACCAAGGCTGCCCCGATACCATTTTGGCCAAATCTGAAAGATCTATGTGTTACGGCGTCGCCGGCTACCCCCGATGGAAGCTGGTATTTTATGGGTGATCCAAACGTGGCCTCTCATTCCAAGTTTACTGGGGCAACCGCTGGAAAAGATCTCCAGATATCCCTGGACACCGAGGAAAACAGGAATAGATTTCGTAATGTTCCTATCCCTGAAAGGATGGACCCTCTTCTGATGGCTATGGCACGGGCTATCTGTCATGCGCCATCTATTGAACGACTTGATTTATCTTTTGACAATATCGAGTTAGCTCCAAAATATGTTAAGGCTGAGGGTTTGAAGCGGCAGTTTGAGATCTGTTACAGTGCCACTGGTTCAAAAGGGTATTTCCATGACGACGATCCGATGATCGAGAATCCTCTCCTGATGTGCGATGTACAAGACTGGCGCCCCAATAAGGAAGTTGAAAGCTGGTGGATGAAGGCATTGGGACCAGATGGGGTTATTATGTATCGATGAGATATATCCTATCTAGCGAGTTGATGTATAGATTGCATATTTGAGGTTTCTTATCGCCGCACTTGCGAGTATATAGCGGAAGCATTAGTATCTATACTCAAGCCGCTTTAGCTCATTATTCAACCAGGCAACTCTCTCACTCTCCAGCCCGCTGTTTAACTTTCCCTTAATAATGGCCGAGGCAATGAGTGGCGACCCAAAACTATTCAAGGTGCAAAATAACATTTACTCGGTATTGAAAAAGTGATCTGACATATCAAAACCCCAAGATGTACAAGTGACTTTTTTTGGAGTTTAATAATAGGGGCATTAGGTGAAGATACGCTCTAGTTTAGATATCATAAAGAAGAGAGAAGTAACTAGTTAAAGAGTAAATATCATTTCTAGTAGCACAAGTGTAATCTTTCAACGTTGCATAGCATCCAGAGTATATACTCAGAAAGGGTTCCTCCACTTTGTATTCTTCTTCATTTCCGTATAAGTCTCTTCCAAATCCTTGAGATACTTAATAACCGTCTCATATCTCTCCTTATCGGCCTTATAGTTTTCCATCTTCGTATCATATACTTTCTGTTCAGCAGCATTCTTTTTCTTATTCTTGTTAGCCTTTTCATATTCTTTAGCCTCCTCTTTAACATCTTTATAGCTCTTTTCTAGCCTCATCCGTGCAGCTGTATATTTGCTATATTGGGTAGCAAGAAAGCTTTCAATATGAGCTATACTATCCTCTGTGTGTTTTTTAATCCACTCATCCCATTTCTTCTTTAGGTTTCGTGGGTTGTAATTGTATTTGAATCGACGTAAAGGCGGCGGCTTATGATCTCTGAAGTTGAGCTTCTCTGTTGCTTCATCAAGGCTATCCAATATGCTCGAGATGCGGCCTGCTTGGACCTCAAGGATATCTTGGACGGCAGGTGTAGCCTGATATTTATAAGCAGACATCACATCTTTAAACCTTACAATGGCCTCCACGACCATTGACTCTCCAAGATCCTTTTTCGTCAGGAAATCGTCACTCCTTAATGCCGCCTCGAAGCTGTACGATGTAGACGTGGACGTGCTCTTTGGGGCTGTCGTGGACGTGCTCTTTTTGACTGTCGTGGACTTGCTCTTTGTGATCGTTGTGGGCGTTGCTGCTAGGGGCTTGTCTGCAAAGATCGCATGGTGACTCCACGTCTTATTTAAACGTTAGCTAGATGCAATCGGCAGTCAGGGGGAAAGAACTTACCCTTTTTTTTATTCCATTAACATCATTGGGAAGCAGGAAGAACTCCTCAATCATATATTTAGTCGTCGGATATTCATCAGCAATCCATTGGGTCGCGATCTTCGTCACAGGCTGATTATTTTTCATGATCGTCGGGTATGGATTGTTATTTGTATCATTCCAATAGGCGTTCATGTAGTCGCAGAAATTTACCATGGGGCCGTCACTATATGGATCAGGGAAGACATTGCCAGCCTCATCCGAGATATTCTTGGCAAATATGCCAATCATCTGTGCTTCCAAGACATGCTCAGACGCGAGCACAAGGTTGCGATTGTGGGTGGAGACGCCGTTTATTTTATTTTTTTGGCCGTATTTTTTATACTTGGAAGCATAATCCGACTGGGGTTGCGGTCCAAAATCAAAATCACCGCAACTAGGGTTTTTCAGGGCATGAATGAGATCCGCCTGTCGAGCTTTCTTATGCTAGATTGCATAGAGGATCAGTGATTTGCGCGCGGTTGGTAGGTGAAAAACTTAGACATACCTTCCCTAGATCGCTTCCACCTGGATAATTGCCCGTGTGCGTTTCGAGTTCACAGAATTTGACTTTCTTACCATTACCACCCGAATGCTTTTTGCCAGTTGCGGTTGGTTTCCCCTTGGTCGTAGTTGCGGTTGGCTTCCCTCTGGTTGTAGTTGTTGTCTTCGACTTGGGCTTTGCCCTCCTCTCTAGTGCTTGTGATTCCCAATCTGGGGCGGCAGCCCCTCTGGCGGCGACGTCGTGTACAGAGCCATTCTCTCCGCTTCCCTCTGGCGACTCCACATCGTCCCCATCAAAGTCTTCGTCGTTCCACGCCCGTACATAGTTGCATTCTCTGCACCCTTTCTTGCCCGTTGGTGAATTGTTATGATTACCTCGCTTTGCTCGCTGGTTTATTTGACAGCTGGGAGGGGTAGCTGATGGCTCGTGAGTCGTAGTCGACCTATGCATTGTCGTAGTCATCTCATGTTCCGTCGTAGTCGTCTCATGCTTCGTCGTAGTCATCTCATGCTTCCGTTCCGTCTTGGTAGTCTCATGCTTCTCTTCCGTCTTAGTCGTCTCTTCTGTCTTGGTCTTCTCTCCCGTCTTGGTCTTCTCTTCAGTCTTAGTCGTCTCTTCTGTCTTGGTCTTCTCTTCCGTCTCGGGCTTCTTTTCCGTCTTATTGTCCTTATCCTTGTCATCTCCAGATTTGTCGCCTTTCCCGCCGCCCCTAGGCTTGCAGCCTTTCTTTCTCACGCACCCAGCGCTGACTCCATACTCGTCTGGTGCATTGGCCAACTTGTCAAAAATGGTTGACTGCTGCTTCACGTCGGGCAACTCCCCACAAGCAGGGGTAAGCCAACCATCAAAGAATGCAGCTGCATCTAACCCATTCTCAGCGACGGTTTTGGCGACCTTGACAAATTTTGAGATCTGAGCAATGCGGAGGCCGGGGACGCCTACTTCAAGAATAAGCTGGATGGCCCCGGTAAACGCATGGCATAAAATCTCATCCAGATGTGAAAGCCCCTCAAGTAAAGGGTCTACAAAGAAAGATCTGAGAAATCCATGGTCGCAATGGCACTTGCCGGGCACATATTCATTGCCATCGTCATCTTCGTATGAAAAACCCGCCTTCACCAACTCCTGCGAAGTCGTGCCGAATAGGATACACTGTAGAACAAGTATCAGCAAAAGAAAAACATACTATTCGTGAAAGGGGCTGATAGAACCATAGCCTAGGGAGGGGAATAGCATACTGCCGTGGAGTCAGTTTCAGGGTCCGTATTTTTACAAAAGATCTCGCACGGGGCCAAAGCCTTGTTAGAATCCCCGGCAAGGGGTTTGACGTAAACAAAGCACCAGCCCTTTTCCCCCCAGGCGGCTATCGTCTGGTGATCAGGCTGACGTTCACCAAATCCCTCTGCAAGAACAGCGGGTAAGAGGGTGCACAAAAGCAAAAGAAGAAAAGGCAACCTCATGATGTGAAGGAGCAGAAGCGAGATGGGGTGTAGATCCTGGGTAGAGAAAGAGAATCCCAATTCAGGCTGGAAGTCTGGTTCTGGTCTGATAGAATAGCTATCCGGGCGGGATTCGAAGGGGCTATAAGTAGGCAAGCCCGTTCTAGGGGCATTCCTATGTTATCACCATCGTAGAGTGCAACAAGAAGCCAGCTTTTGCTGACTCCTATCACAGACCGGGGTATACGGAAATTGGAGACATGGTTTCTATCGCTAAGCATGCTTCAAGCAGCTTATAAACTGTGGTCACTCATGGGGTGACCAACTCGAATGCATCTTCAATGGGAGGCGGAAAGCAGCTCCTCTGCGGGGATGCACGTAGTCCTAACACCCAATGCAAAGAAAACGAGCAGCCAGTTGGATATATTCATGCAGAGCAAAGCCATAGTGGTATAAGCTCATGAGTAAGCCAGCTTTCGCCCGTATACCAACATCTATCCTACGCAGATAGATGCCATGTCCGCCTACAGAGCGTGATGGGTCCTGCGCCGCCATTTGAAAGGGGCCAGAGTCTGATATGTTATGCTGAATAAGTGGCAGGCAGAATATGAGTGGAGGTGGTCTATAAGCCGACGATGAAACAAGGCAAGACTCGACTCTTGAACTAACATCAATCTATCAAGCCTGGGTGGAAAAGAAGCGCGGCTTGTTCAAGGTGTTGCAGTATATCGATTTATTACCTGGCATAGAGCGAGTATGCATGCTTAATAACGATGATAAAGCGTGCAGTTGAATCTCAGCCGCCCGTTCACGGTCCAGCGCCAGGGCAAGCATTGGAGATCGACGTCCCTGAATCCCTTGACCTGCTATTATTGTTTGGCTCCAGGCTGACAAATATGTACAGTCAGACTCAGGGACAGACGTGGTGTAGCTAACGGAGAATTGTCAGCTCGCTGGATGGAAAAAAAAGGGCCAACAAGTAACAAATCCCAGGAGATGGTGACTTGCGGAATAACTATTCCTCCGATAGTTAGTTAGCCAGGAACGTTTGTCCGCTAACTAGGTGCCTGGATGGGGATGGAGAGAAAAAAAATTGGAAAGAAAAAAAGATGCATCAGAATAAATAGCAGGTTGATGAGTTCAGAATGAAAAAGATTAGGAAATTTCCTCGTCCTGATGGGATCTCCGAGATTCTTAGAAAGCTAGCAGGAAGCCTGGAAGACGTTGAAGTATTTTATATAGCATGACAAGCAGAAAATACCTTCTTATGAGGTAGAATAATCGCAGTGCAATTACATTAATGCTGTACCACTTTGCGATATATATCTTTATCTTACTAACTCTTGGACATAGCACTGAATTTGGGCGGTGAAACTCAGATACACACGGCGCCACGCAGAGCCTGGACCATGTCGAGATCCTTTTTGATCGATCCCAGCTTGTCAAGATTGCTGGACTTGATAGAACGTCTGGCATTGGCAGCGCTCTTAAACCCGTCTCGGCCGACGCCGGGGCTCCAGGCAAAAAGCTAAAGACATTAGCAAAGGAACTTGAGGGGTCCGCGACGATGCCATAATATACCAGCAGACCTGGGTCACCGGCCACACCTGCGAGGATGAGTATAGGACGGATAGCGGCCAGGCCAGCGACGCCGGCAGCTTCTCCGACGATGGGGATGAAGAAGGGCAAGTCTGAGACGAAGTTGGTGATAACCTCCTCACGTTCCCTCATTTTGATCTCTTTGGCGGTTTTGACGATGTTTTCCGTGCTCTCAACGGCGGCCTGTGTGGCTAAGGAGGGTAGGGAGTTGGCGTCAAGCAGGTCGGACCACTGTAGGAGCTCGTCATAACTGGCGTAGTCCCTGGCAATCTTGATACGCTCGAGGAGGTCCCTGTTTCTTGTCATGCGAGTTGCCTATAACGTCCTTGGGGTTGTTTATTGTGACCTTGTCAGGGATGGAATGCACAGGACAGTCACAAACATGCATCTGTGGGATAAGTTTCGATGATAGTCTGAGGCAAATCAACATCGCGCGGGCAGACGACCACGGACTACTTCTCATAGCCGCGGCCGAGTGAGTGTTGGGAAGACCCAAGTCAATAAGTAATGTGCAATTAGATTTGGGCCTCAACCCGATTTCCAGCCCTCCGACACGATGGTCGACGGTCGACTGGGCCGCCACTGCTGAGATGGCCAAGGATGACGGAATCGACAGATATGACATATCAAGATGTTTAGGGACGACTGGTATAAGACAGATCCAGTGGCAATGAAGCACTTGGTGGTATTCCAAACGTGCCGCGTGTGATCGGCCATCTGCTGTTGAGATGTTTTCAGTAGAGGTCTCTGCTCATTGGCGAGGTTGATTTAATCCATTCTTCTGCCATCTTTTCCAGCTCTTCCCCACTGCCACTTGTCCTGTCTCCTTATCAATGAGCCTTAGATTCTCCTTCGGACACGGCCAGCGTGAATAATCCCAAGCATCGTCCCAATCTAGTAGGCCAGGCCTACATATAATATGAATCTCGTCAACATTGATGAACTGAGGTAATTCTCTAAACACAAAATGCAAAAAGAATCCCTCGTCCTCTCTCTCGAAGCGAAGCCGCCGAATTCGCTGCTAGTGTAGTATCCCTCGGCATAACGTCTGTCCAATTGAGATCATATCGATGTCAAAATTCACCCAGACGTAGCGAGGGTCAGACCCTCCGTAAAAGGCACGCTGGTATCCGGAGAGCTCTGCTTGGTTCCGTGATTGGTGTCAGGCATGCAACATCGAGGGTATCGGTGTCGACGAGGTTACATGTCTGACCGAGCAGAATCTTGAGGTGTCACCACCACCGCGTTTGAGGGAACTCGCCAACGTTCTACGCTATTCGATCTATAAGAACATCACTAGGTAGTCATACGTGTTAGTTTCTATTTCATTATGATAATGATAGATTCGTTACACTAGACAAGGATAGTACTGTTATATCCAACTGAATAGAGTGATAAAGTGTCACTTTGATAGATTCTTCTGTGCCCACTCTTCAGCTGTCAAGGCATGGATACCAGCTTTGGCATTCCAGCTCTCTCCCACGTCCCATGAAACTCCACGACCTTGCCCAAACACGACGTTGTACTTATTCAGGGAGTTTGTAGGATCTCGGGCCAGCGCCTCCTCGGCCTCTTCAACCGTTAGAACCGTCTTGTGGAATTGCTTGCCCGTCAGATCTTCCACTATCCGCGCCACCTGCGCATAGCTGACAGTATCACCCGCGATGAAGATCGGTTCATTCGCAAACAGTCCATCTCCCTCCTCTCCAAGAACAACTTCAGCAGTTATCCTGCCTATATCCTCCGGCGCCGTGACAGTCACTCTATTCTCCCAACTGCCCAACGCCCGCACCCTCTCATGTTCAAGATTAACTATACCTACGCCCGGCTCAAAGAGGAAACTAGTAAACATCCCCGTCGAAACGATGAGCCATTTCGTATCTTTTTGTGAACGCAGAAGTTGCCTAACATCAAGCTGTTCATCGAATAGATCCTGCGCCGACCCACGGCCAATAGCGTCATAGTGAACGCCGAATTGCCAGGGTATGAATCGGGGTATCTTAGCAGATAGCACTGAACGGATGATCTTTAGCTGTGTTCCGCTTCCAGCTACGAAGCCGGTGCAGCTTATTATGAGATCATAGGGGCTGAAGAGGGAGGATAGGGTGTCTTCTGAGTCTGTGACGATGTCGGCTGGGACGAAGGTGATGTTGAGGCTTCGAAGGGCGTTGAGTTGTTGGACTTTAGCTGGTTCGGTGGTTGATATTGTAGATGGGCGGAGGAGAAGGGCGATGGAGATGTTGTTCCTGTGGCGGTTTGGGTGGTTGGCGAGGGCGTGGAGGACTTGAGTTCCGAGTTCACCGGCGCCTAGGACCAGGATGTTCTTGACGGTGATCATGGCAGGGATAGTGTAGATCTGTGTATATCAGTCGACGACCTGGGTTCTGTATCGTAGACCTGGGCGAGGATGGTAGATATATAGACTTGCATTCAGGATATCTACTTGTATTCAGGATATCTAGATAATTTATCAGCGACCGGACTTAGCACTTGATATCGGACTTAGCTGGAGGTAGCGGACGAACACTTGTACGTCGACGAATCAAAAGTGAAACTAGAGAAAGAGAGTTGAAAGCAGAGTTCGCAAGTTGTACCTGGATTTTGATATCTACCTAAAGTGTAAACAAAGCAAGAAAAACAAGACTCCGTTGTCGCTGGGAATTCGCCGCCTCTAGTTAGAAAGGGAAACCATTAATCTAGTGTAGAGAGAGGACAGGGACAAAGGAAAGAAGTAGGAAACTAGGGGGGGTATACAGGATAGAATAATGAAAAAGCCATGATTTTTTGGGACGGTTCATGTATTGAAAATGCCAGTGAGAGAAAGGGGAAAATAAAGACCAGGTCCAGGGTTTTTTGTTTAGATAGGATACAATCCCGCCATCGCTTCTCTAGGAAGAGGGAAGAAAGGAAGAGGAAGAGGATCCCGCCCTTCAGTACGCGCTTTACAAAGCAAAGGGAATCAAGCCAGCCAAGATGGCACCGAGAGAGAACCCAACGAGACGCTCAGCTCCGTTCGACATGATCGGTGGCGAAGGGGTGGCTGATGGCGTATACGTGGCCGAGATGGTTGGCACAGCACCAGTTCCCGTCGGGTAGGTGGCAGTTCCAGTACCAGATGGCATGGCACCGCTGGAGCAGGGCTTCGGCTTGTCGTGAACGAGCTTGAAGTTGCCGCAGTTGACGCGCTTCCCGTCCTTGTTGTGGACGACGAACGAACGGTTTCCGAAAAAGGTGCCGATGCCTGGCTTCGTGGAGGCGTAGAGCTCGTGGTATTTGGCCATGAAGTGCTGGCTGCCGTAGACTGCGATTTTACCGTGTTTGCCGCTGAGGTCGCCTGGCTCGCAGGTTTCGGGGTTGGGGGTGTCGCATGGTGGCTTCTGGCCGCGGCCCCAGGGGTCAAGGTGGTCGAGGGTCTTGCTGCAGTTGCCGTCTTCTGGGACGGGGTCGACGTGGAGGTGGTAGGCTGGTGATGTTAGTTATGTTTACTCTAGTAGATGTTGAAGATAGAAGAGAGAAGAGGGAGGACTCACCATAGGGACCTTCGTCCTGACGGAAGCCACTGAGGTCTACTTCGATGACGACTCCCTTGCCGTCCTTGTGGGCGGTGCCAGAGATCGATCCTCGAATCTCGGTGCTGTCCTTGTCGAGGAGGGTGGCTTCGTAGACGGGGCCGACTGGGTTGTCGACAGTCTCGATCGCGTCCTGGACAGCGTTGGTCAAGCCGAAGCTCAGAACAGAGCAGGCGAGGAGGGTAGAGGTCTTCATCTTGTTCGTTTGTTGGTGTTTGTTGGTATTAAGAGTATTATTATCTCGAGGCAAGATAGAGCGCGAGGGGTGAAATGAACAAAAAGAAGAAGATGAAGAAAACAAAGTGAGAAGCAGCTTCTTTAAAGCGCTAAAAGTAAACAAGCAAACAGTGAAGAGAAGAACCCGCGTGTAACTGGCGGGAAGTGAAAGATGTATAGAAAGAGAGAGAGAGAGAGAGAGAGAAGCCTATGAATGCAGGATATCTCATTCACTTATATACAACATGAAACAAAATGACTCTCCTAAAAGCAATTCCACCTTTGTCTTCCCCCTAACCAGCCCACCAACTGGAATCTCCCGCCCTTGGCTTCAACCTGTTTCTGGATCAGGGTGAAGCAACTTGACTGGCGCCTGCGATAGGACCAGTCCATGAAAATAGCTTCGGTGGCTAACGGCGCGCTTTCACTGGACGTTCGACCCTCCAGCCCATCCATGCACATCAATCCATGTCTAGCGGTCTTCGTCTCTTGCTTGGCCCAGCTTGAAATCCCTCCCCTTCGACCGTGTCACCAATGAGGGCAGGCTGGGAGGTTACAGGGATGAACAAACAGGCCGTTTCAAGGGGCGGTTGGAAGGATTGGCGGCGCTAAGTTGCAGCGGATAGAGGCCAATCGAGGGGCAGAGAGTGATATCTTGGTTGAGTACGTACAGAGCGTTGTCTATTAATAAATGGCGCAGTGATTACTGACTGACGGCGTATTAGGCGTATTAGGCGAGAAAGGCGAGAGAGGCGAGAGATCGTGGTGATAATGTCATTGTCTTGATATCTCATGCGTGATGGAGCTTCCAGGCGGGTATTAATAGATTCAGCTCGTGGATAGAGATGCATTGAGAGCTTGGAGTTGTCTCTCGAAGGGCGGCTGCATGAAGATGCGTCTCGATGGATGCAGCGACAGGGACATGGGCGATGGCACAGATACCGCATTGGGGGATAGAAAGAGTCCAAGGCGCAGCTAAATTGAGTAATATTCCTGCATTCCTTATGTCAAAGCGGTAAGGATGGATCAACTTGCTAAGCGCTGGGGGCAAAGTCAAGAGGAATGCTCATTCATCTACACATGGAGACTGGCGAAATGAAGAAGGCCGCGGAATTGAGAACCCAAAAGGCAAATGAACGTTCATGACATGGTTTCCCAGTTCATGTCAATGTCAAATGTGGTGGATAGGACGTCCGGTCGAGAGGCCAGATCTATATCTGGATATTCCGACAAATCCATGCTCCTCGAGGCCGCCTGAGCTGAACTGCTATCATACCAGTGTCTTTCTCTCTGTGCATCAGTCGACCTAAGCCGTGCTATTATATACCGGTAGGGCGAGAAAGAGTATGTGCCCCTGTCTCTCTAAATACCCTCCCTCTCACTACAAGTCCACAGTAGCATGCTCTCATTTTGGCCTCCACCATGGACGCCCTTTTGCCTGTTGAGATCTAGCACGAGATCTTTGACTGTCTCATCGTCATCCTTGGGCCCGAGTATCAAGGGTTCAGGGTCTCCCTCGGATTGAGGCTCGTCTCCAGTCAATTCTCTATTCGCCACTTAATGAATACTTAATTTCAATCATTGCAGCCTTCTTTGATCGTGAAATTATCAGAGCTATCAACGTAACCCAGATATTAGCCGAAAAATACTCCAACGGGATGACTGTCCCCTCAGAGCGCATCACTTGTGATTATCTGCGGTTCCAGGTCTTACGCAAAAGTGGATGCAATCTTACCAACCTCATGAATACTATTCGCACTACAGTTAGGGGCCTGATACTCTTAAGCAACCAGCCAATAACCGATAAGAATATATACAATTATACCACTATATTATCAGAAGTAGTTACGAAGATATTTCCCACCTGTATATACCCTTCTTGCGCTAGTCGAGGATACCTTTCCCCAACCGTATTCCAGAGACGATTTACCCTCCAGATAGCCCTCGGCATCTGCTCCCTGCTGCAGCATGTGTGGGCGACACTCCCATTGTAGAGAGCCTACTACTCCAAGGTATTGGCTGTAATGACGCCAGCAACTATGTTGGGACCCCACTTCATCTTACGGCATTATATGGGCATACTAATACTGTCAAGTTACTCCTTAAGGCCGGCTCGGAGCCTAATATGACTACTTGGGACTCACAAGTTATCTATAAGTTTGATAAGCGGTACCGCTAGGTCGATAGCGATAACCAGGAGGATATTTACTCAATCACGCCACTACAGTTAGCATGTTACGCTGGCAGATGGGAAGTTATCAGAATACTTCTCTTGCCAGAGTACGGTGCCCCCTTAATTGGTTTTCACTATTATACTACTATACTAAGCGCGATTAAGGGGGGCCATTTAGATATCATGAACTATCTTACTAAGGTTGGGAATTTGAACTCTATGACACCAGATTTTCTTATGTACTTTTAACATCGAGCGATCCGTGTTGCGTGTAATTATGGTGCTACAGATGTGGTCCAAATGTTGCTTAATAAAGGGGTTTCTCCGGTTCCACCGGAGGAAGGGGACACAGCCAGATACACATTAGATTGTTCTCTGTCACTAGCTTCTGGTCATGGTTTTGACCAAATAGTTGCCCTTTTGAAAAAGGGCGCCGACCCAGAGCGTCTATCAAGGGTATGGGAGACCAAAACAAGCTATACCCCCCTTAAAAAGGCAACAAAGTTTGGATATATAAAGTTAGTACAGCTAATGCTAGATTTATATACGCCGACTTACCGCGGGACAGCCCTTTCTTTTGCTATTAAGGGCGGACAGGAACATGTCTTCCGATATCTTGCACAGAAGGATATTTGGGCAACCCTATGTGAAGGGGGGAGCATGACAAAAGTAGCTAAAAATGCGGCATATGGCCGTCCTTCTCTCAACTATCTATGGTTGGAATCGGTGCTGTTAGAACTTGGACTTCTCGATACTGAAGAAGAGTAGCTTCCGTGCATATTCACAACTGAGACAATACCCGGGTAGTCTAAGTCAGACCAGTGCTCCCGAGACGACACCCCCGGACGGGGATCCTTGCTGGGATGAGGAAGATATAAAAGGGAACGCAAACAGCGCCGACGAAGAGGTTGATACAATAGGCCCAATGCCAGCCGGTTGAAGACTCGCTAAAGGCCACCCCGATGGCAGGACCTACCACGATACACAGCTCCCATGAGAAGCCGAGAGAGGAGACTTGGAGAGGGCGCGCAGCCATGGTGGTGGTTGCGATGAGAGTCATGCAGTCAACGTACAGGCCCGATCCGCCAATGCCGGCGATCGCAGTCAGCCTCCGTCTTGATTTCCTCGATTGCCATGGAAAAGAGAGACAAATAAAATTATTCGGCAGATAAACAGTAATGTCGATGGTATCTTTATCTGACCAAGTAGATAAGAAAAGTGAAGAGTGAAAATTGGTCGAGAGCCAGCAACGATGTTAAGTAGCTACCTGACGAAGTAGCTGCTTGACGTGACCGTAAGGCAGGTATGTCAGTGTCTTCATCCATCGCCAATTCTTCGCTATGTCTATTTGTCATATTTGCTTGTCTGTCGGGCTTTCCAGTTGCTTGTCGATGCTGAAATGCTTCCGCCCGTCTTTTTGTGATTATTGATAGCCATCGGGTGAATTTTTCAGCCAAACTTGTTGGCCCCGAATTTCTCAAAGTGAGTAGTAGTTAGTAGTTAGTGACATCGAATCAAACTATGAAGGACTTGATGCTATAATTCAATAAAATGTTGGCTGGCTCAATGGTCGATCTCATGCTCAGCTTGCCAGTGCGGAGTAGATGTTTGCTGGTCAGAGGAAATGGATTGTCGATTCCCAAGCACCATCTAATTGGTGGCTAAAAGGGATCAACACTCGAGATGAAGCCAACCCAAGCCAGTCCTGGTAGCTGAAAAATTGTGATACTTTGCTAGAGAAAGCCACGGATCATTGGAAGTCATGAAGTCATTGGTACTCCGTGACTAGTTTTCTCCGTGCAAGAGGCTGGTTCAGCCACCGACTTATGCCCAAAACCCAGGATTTCGAGATGTTGCACCACCCGTTTTATCGACATCCTATCCACGTCCATGATATAGAAACACCTCGACCACACCTATTTTACGATGAAGTCGACTTCCCTTGTTTCTGTCGTTCTGGCCCTTGCCATCCCAGCTTTGGCCTTTGACACATCCGCTATTCACAACGCTCGTGTGTCTGCTGCGGAATCTGATCGGTTCCACTCCAAGTTCTCAGCTGCGACGGCGGGCGGACCTGAAGCTGCTATATCAAATGTTAGCTCTGCTGGAGCCCAGGCAGCAGAGCGCGCAACTGCAATCATTACTGAACTCAAGGTGGAGAGCAAGAATGTATGGACATCCTTCGTAACGGGTGTAAATGGAAGTATTGCTGATTGTACCTTTTGTTCATAGAGCAATGAGGAATGCACTGAGTTGAGCGAGGAATTAAAAGATGTAAAACCTGCTTCACTCTCTTCTCTTTATGCAGTACTGACCAGAGTCCAGCTGTTCCGTGCCACAACAACTTTTACGCAGGACGCAACTCATCCCTTGATATTCTGTAGCAAGAACATCGACCGTTTAGGGCCGGGTATAGCGTTGAATCTAAACACCGTCCGTATGGGGATCGAGGTTAGTTCTTTGTCTTCCTTCTACTCTTTATTTCTGGCGTCTTGGGCCATCCCACCCCATTCTGTGGCCAACTTACGAATTCATCGTATACAGCTTTCCCCGACAACGCTGAAGAGAGACTGCGAGGACGGTGAGAAGCTGGTTGCTGGGATTAAGGGTGATTATAACACAGCAGTCGAAGCCATCAACAAGGCTTTCAAACAGTTGAACAGGCCCCAAGGCATGTGTACGCAATGAGGTGCTCAACCAAATGTCCAGCAGCTAGCTATGCTATACTCCGTTATGGCCTATGTGTTTATCGAGTTTAATCGAATTCCATGCTGATGTTCAATTCTCACGATGTTCTGGCCCATATATGGGGGAAGGATTGCTGCAGGATGCCGTAAGGTGAGTAGAGTAATAAAACCAACTATTATGAGCGGAGAAACCAGCCAACTTTTGGCTCTAACCTCCATTTGACGACACTTGAGTTGTTTCTTGACTGACACATCCGCGAAGATGTCTGTCTTGAGCTGTCTCTGGTCTGTCTTGAATCTGTCTCAAGGTCACTTTGATGCAATTCTGATGCCATGTCTACGAGTACAGGGAGATATGGCCAAGGGTCAGCATCCCAGCATCCGATCTCGTCCCTTTCTTCTGTCTCTTCCCCGTCGCCTATGAAGTGTACTCTCTCCAGAGTAAGGTCTTCTCTCCTCTCTTCTCTCTTCTCTCTTCTCTCTTCTCTCTTCTCTTCCTCTCTTCTCATCCCATCCTCTACTCTTATAGAGTCCTCTTCTCTCCCCTCTTCTCTCCTCTCTTCTTCTTCTTCTTCTTCTTCTTCTTCTTCAACCAACCCGCCATCACGTGCCATCACGTGTCTACTCCTAAAGTCACATGACTCTTCTCTCTTTCCTATCTGGGACTAGCGTTGATAGTTGCCATGGAAATGATGAGTAAGCTGCTCGGTTTCCTCTCATTGGTCAAGAAAGCCAATTGGCCCCACTTTCTGTAAACAGTTTCTCCAAAACGCTTTGACGGGGAAAAAAGTGAATGAGATCATGAAGAAGTTTCGAGGGACGCGCAAGTTCGTGTTGATCAATTCGACTTTTCCTTCTGCTCGAACCTCCACAAGGCACAATTCCATCTCTTTTCTCAGGAGTAACAACTATACCGACCTCCCTCCTTACTTCTTCTCTCGGCTCGGGCCTTTGATAGTCCTTGAGTCGCCACTTATTATTCCCCCTGAGAACTCCATTTAATTTCCAGATGGACGGTTGAGTCCCAGTTACACCTCTTTATCAACCGTCGCCGTCAACATGACACACAGATCAGTCTCCGACTCTCGAAGGGAGGCATCCAGGCCTCGGCTCGATGTCGATACCGAAAAGCACTCCTCTTACGACCATGATGAAGAATACGGCTCCCACTCAGACTTCTCCTATTCCACTCCCGCCTCCGAATCCTCCTCCAGACCGTTCCTCGCGCAGTCCAAATACAGACGAAAACCCAGAGTCCAGCTATACAGAGTACCCAATTCCATCATGAGATGGGTGTGCTTGGCTGTCTTTGCGGGGCTGGTCCTCTTCGTCTTCACCTTGTTCAGGGTGACGCTGTCGCAGGCGATATTCAAGATTCCATCCACTCCTCCGCCGAATATCTTCAAACCGCCGCCGCCTGAGTGGGAGAATTTCCCGTTCTTGGAACGATATTATGGAGGTCTGAGGTCCTTGACGCCGAGGAACGAGAGTCTTCCAGAATATCCGGGTGAGAGCCGGGGAGAGCCTACGTCCATGGCGGAGGAACCCGTCGACCCTGAGAGGGTTGTTGAAAGTTCACCCTTCAACCCTTACCCGGAGTACACGTCCAAAGCATACGTCGACAAGTACGGGAAGAAGGTGGATTGCTTCGTGGATGCCGATAGAAAGGTCACCATCCCTCCGCTTCGTCGACACGACGGGCTTCCTAGGGGATTTCCGGATAACGTCATGGGGTCTAATGAGATGATTGGACTCGATACAAATACATGCTATGATCGGTTTGGCAGACTAGGGCCTTATGGATTGGGATATGGGGTTAGAACTGGTGGTAGCGGAGCGGGACTGGAGGGTGACCGATCTGGAGTTGACCAGATGTGGGAACACGCCTCTCCCGTTGACTATCGAAAGGTAAACTGGGCCAAGGCGCAGGACCAGTGCGTCTTTGACAACCGTCATCGATTTCCTGCGCCTCCATCGCCCAAGACAGATAGATTCCAGGGTTTGCCTGTTGGGGACAAAGCTACACGAACCCCGGAGGATGGCCATACCAACACACCTCAGAATACTGCTCCTGCTTCTACCTCGAAACTTCCTCGAACTGCGATCATAATTAGAACCTGGTCGAGCTTCCGTTACGATACAGAGGCTATCTTATACCTGCGCTCTCTCATCTCGGAACTTTCACTCTTCTCTGGAGGGGAGTATGATGTGCGATTCTTAATTCACGTCAAGGACGACAACCTACAGATTTGGTCTGATGAAGATACCTACAACCGTGTGTTGCGAGAGTCATTACCTGAAGAGTTCCATGGCATGGGCACGCTGTGGTCCGAAAGACAGATGGGCCTCATATACGGTGGTCTCGAAGAGACATTTGCGCGAAATCTTCCTGTCCACGGCGTATATCGAAGCACTTTCATGCCTGTTCAATATTTTGCCCATCAGCATCCTGAATACGATTATTTCTGGAACTGGGAGATGGACGCTCGCTACACGGGACACTGGTATGATCTCTTTAACAAGATGGGGCTATGGGCGAAAGAGCAGCCAAGAAAGGGATTGTGGGAGCGCAACAGTCGCTTCTACGTTCCTTCTGTGCATGGGTCGTGGGAAGACTTCAGACATACCGTTCGAGTACAGACTGAACATGGAACGGCTAATCCGAATAACATGTTTAGCCCTCCGTCCAAGGATCGACCAAACGGCCATCGCCCGACGGATAGACAGGGTGATAGACCCATCTGGGGTCCCGAACGACCACCGGCGGAAGACGATATCTTAGAGGACCAAGGCGATGGCATTCCGCCGACTACGTACGAAAAAGATAAATTCGAATGGGGCGTTGGCGAAGAAGCTGATCTTATCGTTCTGAACCCCCTATACGACCCCGACGGCACCACCTGGCTTCTCAAGGACGATATAACGGGCTACAACAAGACAGAAGAAGCACCACCTCGACGCGCAGCTATCATTGCCGCTTCCCGCCTATCCCGCAAACTGCTGCTTACAATGCACAAAGAAACAAGCTTAAAACGCCACCATATGTTTTCTGAAATGTGGCCGCCAACCGTCGCCCTCCACCACGGCTACAAGGCCGTCTATGTACCTCACTCAGTATACATTGACCGTCGATGGCCAACAGCATATCTCGAGTCGGTATTCAATGCAGGCAGAAACGGTGCGACCGGCGGCTCTAGGACGTCAGTCTTTGGTAGTCGCGAGCATAACTTCCGAGGCACAACCTGGTATTACTCTGCTGGCCACTCGGAGAACCTTTGGCGTCGGTGGTTAGGGTATCGATCTAATAATGATGGTGGTGAAGAGTACGAGCTTGCGAATGAGGGGAGGATGTGTTTGCCGCCTATGCTATTACATCCTATCAAGGAGATTAATATGGTGATTGATAATGCTGGGAGATCATGAACTCTCTCCTGTTGCTGGGTTTCTTCTTTACATATTTCCCTATCCCCATCAGGAATGGGATGACACGGTTTTTACCTTTTCCTCTTCCCTGTTCCATGGCGATGGCGTTCATTCATTTGGCCCTCTTTTAAGAATATATATCGGCCTTTCTTCTCTGTCATCATTCATCACTTTCCTCTATTTGATATGCGCAGCCCCTTATACATACACGGATTTAGTCAAGACTTGTCTATATGACTGGGGTATTATACTACGGGGCGTTGACTGGGTTTTGTTTTATCTCTCTGGAGACTATTTCAGTAGGTAATGATGTGCTATGTGTTGATATCTTTATTTCTAATGGAACCTGAGCTCATATCACTTTGATGAATGGTTATCGGGTCCAAGTACCTCCCGTCCAAACCACGTCCTTACACGGCAACCGAAGTTCATGAGCTTCAACTTCTACATATATGCGGTTAGTTGAAGAAGCCCAGTACGCCCTATTGATAGCGGCGGCATCGCACGATGAGCCTCATATTTCCCTGTTATATGAAACCCCAGTGAGGGACTTCATCCATGGAAAAATGACCCGCGGAATAGGCGTCAAGTCTACTGAGCCCGAGTTCGTCAGCCTCCAAAGGGCTAATAATTGAGGACATATACCCAAGGCGCACTTAATCGAATACATATATACCCTCCCTCAAGCGGTCAAGCCCAAACTTCTCACAGCCACTTTCCCCTCTTTTGAGTCTCGTTGAAGTAGCAGAATGCATATATATACAGAGAGCGGCAACTCTGCTTTGAATCATTGCTTTGAATCATTGCTTTGGATCATTGCTTTGGATCATTGCTTTTGATACCTATCCATCCTATCTGTTAAAATCATTTCTTCCGCCTTATAGATCCAAGCATGATGACCAGTGCTGGAAAATATGACGGGAGTAACAGGAGTGTCGTGAGCTTCTACTATGGCAGGTCTAATTCTTCCAACGATACTTGCAGCGATGATAGGTTCCGACCCACGCCCATCGTTGCTTCACTGGTAATACTGACCGTCTGCATGCTTGTGTACTCGTGCATGTCTTGTGTTCTTGTTTTTAAGAGTCAACGATCAAGACAGCGAGGTTATCACAAAGCATTGGCGTCGATGTTTCTGCTGACATTGTCTCAATCATTCGCTGGCGGGTACGATCTTCTGCATTATACACTGATTCCACGAAGCAAAGGCACGCATTATTAACCAGTTAGTGAGATTATAGCTCGGCAATACTACATGTCTTCCTTATAGCCTCACGAGAATGCGACCCCACAAGCTACAAGAATGCATCGATAGTTCTACTTTGGTTTACAAATTTGGGGTATCTCTTGCTTGTTGGCTTTATAATGGTGCTACTCTGCACCTTCATACAGGAGTTAGCTGGCAAAGCTGTTGGAAGGGTGGCTGGCGTAGGCCGTTTGATTGCCACGGGCATCATGGCGGCACTTCTGGTTGCCTACATAGGAACTCGAACAGCTCTCGAAGCTCAAACGAAAAGCGGACTGGGGGCCCCGTCTCGGGCATCGAAGGGGCTTTGTGCTGCATACAGCATGTCAGTGTGCGTTGCAACAACATTTGTGACCTTTGAAATATTTTATACGGCCCGTCGAAGTCCTCTCATTTGGAATTCAGTATGTATTAGTGGCCCAATTCACCTCCGTATTTGTCGATATCAGCTAATGGCTAATACTAGTCGATGAAGAAATGGACTCTTACTATAGCCACTTCTCTCAACTTGCTGGCACTAGTTGACCTTTTCTTCAATGTTCAATTCTATATTAGAGGCAGGCCGTATCCTCTTTACATGTTGCCGCTCTATATCTTTTCCTGGAATCTATTCTATATACTATCACACACGGCTGCCCTCGCGTTATTGGATAGTCGTTTGATGGTCGAAAATGTCCTGGTTGTCCAAACTAGCTCGGTCAAATACGTCCTCGTTTCGCAAACACCAGCAACTCCTACTACCAGGAAAAAACCATTATCATCAACAAGATTTGGTACTATGTGATCCCGGGGAAACGTGATAGCAGAACTGAGGCATTGTGACGCCAATGGTGTTGTCCCTATATTGTTATTCTTTTCTCCTTCATGCATATCTATGAGGGGTTCCAAATTGATGCAATTATCCTTGGTTCACAGTTCCGCCAGGGACAGGGCTTTGGACTTTGGGAGAGCACCCGTAATGATGACTATTGGCAATCGTGAATCCAAGCATCACCGAGCATCACCGAGCCCCGTCACTGGTTCTTCTATCAAGCACGTCCTTTCTGAGGTTCTTTACCCTTTGATGCCCATGGGCGAGAAGCCAAGTTTCCCCTGGCCAGATAACGAATCTACTGTCATGCATCCCCTGCTCGCTGGCTCCAGTCACATGTAGAATTGTTGCTTTCCCGAAACCGAAAGACAGGTGCAGAGATAACACCTTCCAACAAAATATGAGAGAGCTGAGTGGCTGAGACGGAAGAGAATATCCTGGTATATTGACCCCTGGAGTGCATGGGCCTTTGCAACCCCGGCCACCTCTCGCAACTTGAAAGGGAAATGAATGTTCAACGCCGGCGTTTTCCCTGGTTGAGTCTGAGAGGTTACATGCAGGTAAGTGATGGGGAGATAATGCTAAATACGATGAATACATAGTCGGGCACCATCACCCTAGAAATTACAATAACAGTTCCAGCGAGAATGTGCTAAACGCCTGATCCTTTTGCTTGCGGTGCATCTTTTGATTGAGGGTGGGTGGGAGCTTTGAAAATTGCTTTGAACATTCCATAGAGAACCTTGGAAGAGATAGGGGCAAAAATGATCAAGAGGATGATTTATACAGCAAGGGGCTCGAAGCCTGCGGTTCCTGGAGCCCTCACGCTGACAACCGCCGCTACTGTCGAGAACACTTTCAAACTGCAAGCAGTTGAGGAGCAGACGGCTGACCTGCTTGGAACGATCCATCATATCCTCAGCGAAGTGCGAGAGGCTCGAAGACTCCGCCGACTCAAGGACTCAAGTCTTGATGCTGGAGAGCGCCAGTGGATGGACCGCATCATCACTGAAACCGACACCACCGCACGCGCAGTCGCTGTTCTTCTCGAGCCCAGTCGCGTTGACCGTGAGACGCTGCAAGGGAGGATCCGTCTCCGTACCCGCCTCCTCTGGGTACTCAGGGACTCGCCTAAGCTATCTGACAAGTACGCTCGTCTCATGATTTCCCATCAGAGCCTTGTGTCTGCCATCACCACTCTTCATAGTCGTCCTAGCCCGAGCAACCCCAGGCCGTCTACTGCTACTTGTGCTATCACGACAGACGGCCTACTTCCACAGTCTCCGCTGGGCGGCTCGTCCATTTGGGCAGCGGAGGTTGAAAGCAATATGGACATGGGCATGGGTTCCCCACTCAGCGACGATTTAAATGAAATGCTGGTTTGGAGGCGGAGTAAACATGTCTCTGGCGGCACAACGAAAAGGGACCCCCAGGCTACTACTAGTATCCTGGCAGAGCTACCGGGTTCGGACAGTGCGTGATTCGTTCGTATCTATCATGCGAGGTTCTCCCTGTTCATGTACTCCGTACCCCTATTACGTGTTAGTCATTACGGCATCCATTTTGTAAATATCAACAGTCCGAAGTATTAGAAGAATAATTATCAAAGTTATCAATATATTATCTCCAGAATCCCCCCTTAACTTACGGCGTCCTCACATAATATTAGCCGCCATTCGGTATAGCCAGTTACTAAACGCCTTCCCCTCTAACTAGAAGACCACTTATATCCAATGAAACTAGAGATTTACATATAATAAATAGTATCAGCTTTAACCATATTCTGTTTAACTTGTAGCCGCCGCCCCTGCTCGTCGTGTGTCTTCTCCATAGCTGGATATACAGTGATTTTACCCACGACCGCATCGTCCCAGATGAACTCAAACCCGCACGGCTGCTCAAATAGCCAAACCCCCAGGTCTGCTGCGTCTTCCATCATACTGGCTAGATGGCGTGTTCGTACCGACTCTGGGTGCTGAGGGTTTGCATGGAACCGAAACGTGGTTGTGAATCTTTTGGCTACACTCGAAATTTTCTCCTTTCGGGAAGTCAGGTAAGCCTGCCTCTGTGCTGCCGATACTCCTCGATAGCCGTGCGAGGTTAACATTCTCCACTGGAACTGGACCTGGGTCGCTACTGAGTCTAGGAGAGAAGTCAGCCGTCACATATCTCGTCGTCCCCCCTTCTATTTATGTTTTCTGTTCCTCGTTCCGTAATGATCAAGGCCTTTTGTCACTCTTTCTCGTATAATAAAAATAAGCATTACCTGTGTATAATTCCATATCCCGAAGATCTTTGGATGCGGCATATAGAGGCGGAAGGAATGAGTCTCCTTCAGGGATAGATGTAGATTGAGTGGCATTGGAAATGAGAGGAAGGATAGCCTGAATTAGGCAATGCTTGATGACTGGACCCTGATCCTTCGACTGAGATAATAGAGAAATCACTGGCACTGGAAGGAAGGGGGAGTTGTATGAATCAATCATTGCTGCATCCTCGGCTGAAAGAGATGACTCGATATTTAATGAAGAGCTGCAAGAGTAGTAGTTTTCCACATGTAGAGCAATATGCTCAAAGACAGTTAGGACGCGATTGTGAACTGTCTTGTCATCAGCCGGTCTGGGAATGTAGCCTCCCAAGCTCGCTTTCTCTCCAGGCAAAGGGTGCGCGAAGTGCGTGCTCAGCTTATCAGGAGTACTCGACAAAGTGAGCGGGCCACCAAAGTGGTCTCGAGAACCATTGGGCTCAGTATCATAACCCTTGCTTTCAGCTGTTCCTTGTGTGCGGTTGTCTTTATGACCATTTTCTCTCGATCGACGACGACCAAAAAATAAGTAAACGGCGAGCAAAGTCAGGATAGCGCCGCCGATAAAAGACCCAACGACTGCACCTGCCAGTACCCCACTGCTAGAGCCGCTGCTGGATCCAGCAGTGTGACCAGGTTTGGTACTGGTTGTAGTGAGACTATGCGTTGCAGAAGTGGTACTACTCATGGTGGTATTGGTGCTGCCAGACGTCGTTATGACTGGGGATGTCATTGAATTGCCTCCACCATTGCTGGATACAGGGCTGGTTGTAGTGAGACTATGCGTTGCAAAAATGGTACTACTCATGGTGGTATTGGTGCTGCTAGACGTCGTTATGACTGGAGATGTCATTGAGTTGCCCTCACCACTGCTGGATACAGGGCTGGTAGTAGAAGCGCCCGACGGAGTTGAACTCGATGTAGTGGTTGTAGATGGGGTGGCTGGACCGCCAGGAGGAGGAGCCTGTCTCTTTGGGTCCATTTTGTGAGATCTAGTATGGCGAGTCACAGAATCCATAAACTTGAGCAGTATCAAGGGTTGAAATGGAGGTAAAAACCCCCGGGTTCTTAAGAGAAAAGCTCAGGACTAGATATCTGGGTTAGCGAATTATGGATTTCCCCTACGGAGCTTTGGGGGCTGGCTGCCTTTAAGTTAAATACTACACAGTTGTACTAATTACTACATGGATCAGTACATGGGTCACCATGTAGCTACCATGTAGTCCAACATTTGGCGTTGGATGGTGCCAGCCATAGTCAATTGCAGGGGGATATGCCTTGCATGGCTGATGCGAGCGCGGAAGGGTGAAGCCAGGGGTGGTTGGGAGAGAGTGGGAGGTGCTTCCATTGACTGATAAGAAGCAAGAGACCAGCCAGAAATATCTTGTCATGGTAGTTAGCTACCAGGCTTTGGACATCTGCGCTGAGATACGAACCCCTTTACCTATCCATCTCCTGAGTCTCCTGCATCGAGATTCAAAGTGAATCGAAAACGATAAAAAAACCCAGACGAAGGCTGTAGATTAAGCGAACTGCTGCATTTTATCCATGGAGCTAGACGATTGGATTCCGGACATCGTGGTGGGAGTTGATTTTGGAATGACCTGCACAGGTAGGTCGTTGGGTGATTTTAGACATCAAACTTGACCACGGGCTAATCTTTTTTTTTTCATCGTTGATTTCGGCAAAAGGGGTTGCTTATTCTTTTGGTCCAGAATGGCCTTCACCCAAAACTATTCAGCATTGGCCTGGAAAATTGTTCAGCGAGCTTGCAAACAAAGTCCCGACTCAGATAGCTTACTACCAGGCGAACGGAACCGACTTTCAAAGTTGGGGGTTTCAATGTGAACTTGGAGATAATGGCGTTGACGTGAAAGAATACTTCAAGCTTCATTTGTATCCTCACCATCGGGATGCCCAGCCAGATGCTCCCAGTCGCCAGGAAGCTCTTATGTGGTTTCGAGACTACACCCGTTGCATCTATGAGCATGTTGTGTCTTATTTTGCGAGCACATTTCCCAATTTTGACTCACAGCGTGTTGAATTCATTTACAGCGTCCCAACCACTTGGAAAGATCCACGCATGAGTGCTGAGATTGTACAATACATCCACGTAGATTCGCCAAATCATAAGGTCGTGATTGGGCTAACGGAGGCGGAGGCGGCAGCGGTCTATGCGTGCAAGCAGAACTATCAGGTGAGAGTGACTGGCCTAGCATTAGACGCAGCGGGTTTGATAGAGGGACTAATGACCCCGTTAATAGAAAGATGATGTGATCCTCGTTTGTGATGCGGGTGGAGGGACAACAGTGAGTGAGTGCACCTCTAACGAAGCCGTATAGGTTGGTAACAGTGATGGCAGGATGTCAACGTCCTGAAGCTTCTATCCACGGCTGGCGAGCCTATTAGACTTGAGCCACTGGACTTTGTTGAAGGTAGTGAGGAGTATACTCCATCCAAACTGTTCACAGCATTAAATAACCGCATCATAGGCAAACCCATCGGCTCTGTGTTTATAGACAAGAGTGTCCACCAATTGTTATCGCAAAACCTTGAAAAGATCCGACAACTTCTGCCAGACCCGCCTCGCGTCGTTGCGTGGAGGATGCTGTCTGGAAGATTTGAACGATTCAAGTGTTCATTCGGCACCGACGCAACGTGGATAATACCGTCTTTAAAACTAGATGTTCCCTGCCTGAACCCGGGGTCAGATTATCCTGACGCAGGAATACACAATTCTCAAATGTCTATTTCCAGGTACGTATTCTTACCTTATCTCATACATCGCTCCCTGAATACTATCTCTATGCTTGGTTTTATTCTTTGTATGCCCTAACTATCAACTCTCCACTTCCATGTTACTGATAGCTTATTCAGAGAAGAGCTCAAACAATTTTTCGATATAAAACTCAAAGAGATGTACGTGCTCCTCGATGAGCAAATGGCGCGCATTCAAAGAACACACCCCCTAAAACAAATAGTTAGTAACTCTAATTCACATCTTATTCTCTCTTTCTGTTGCTGACATTAGAAACTAGTCATACCTTGTACTATCAGGGGGCTTTGGTAGCTCACCTTACGTGAGAAAAGGACTTTTAGAAAGATATGGAGATGCAGATCCAAATGGTGCCGAAAGAATGCAAATACTAGTCGCAGACGAACCGTAAGTTGGGTGTTTGGTTCCAAGCCCGTGGTCCCCTTGACCTTATACGAAGTCTTTGCTCTGCTAACTTTTTCATGGGTATTCAGGCAGCTCGCAGTAGTCGAGGGCCTGGTAATAGATCGAATACAGAAGCTCAAACAGGGAGTTGTGGCTTTTGGATCTCGGGTGTGTCGAGCTAGTTATGGCATCATATGTGATAGAACGTATGACCCTCAGAAAGACGTGGGAGAGCCAGTGCGGTATGACGAGCGTGACAAAACAACATATGTGCTCAACCAGATTGATTGGCTCATCATTCAGGTGCGGAATTGTCTTGACTGGCATGAATATCTGCAATTGGGGTAAACGTGCTAACTATTGAGCCGCTTAACAGGGCAACCCTATCCCACCAACAGGGGTAAGTAAAAGATTTCAGAAGAAGCTCGACCCCATGGAGCTGGATAGGCCATGGAAGGTCAAATTCGTAATGTCAATTGTACCCCCGCAAGAGCTTCCTCGAAGTATGTCTCACGGAGACGTGAAAACTGTTTGTGAGATTGATATCTTCATGGACGGTGTTGATAAGAAACCAAAGAATCACCGCTGGTACAACTTCAAATCTCCCTACTGGATGACAAAAGTTATAGTGAAGGTGGTTCTTGGGCCTGCAGACCTGCAGTTTCAGCTGTGGAATAAAGATGGACGAAGGATTAAAAGCAGCAAGCATGAGCCCATCAGAGTAAAATGGGAGCCTATCTTGCAAGAAATGGAAGGTTAGAATATTTGAATGGGGCTTCAATTTGATACGAGTGTAGATTAATAGTAGCAAATCTAAGACATATTGCCGAGATAGGACTCGCGCCTATATACACCTAATTTGAGACCGGGTTCAATTAGTAAATAAAGGGATTCTGCAGAGTACAGATGGTGGCGTTTGCAAAACACTGTTGGCCTCTAACTACTATATCGGGAACCTAATCAACAATTTTGCTTATTTTACTTAGCTATAACTGTTATTCCCACCTAACTACTATACTTAGTCGTCCTTGGGGAAGTAGTCAATATAAGCCTACCAAGCTTGGTACGCGTCTTATTTTAGGTCCTCGTTATAGACGGGTTTTAAGCATTTGAATAGTTTGGGTTTATCTCGGGCGGGTCCATTTGAAGCTGCGGGCCGAACCGAACCCGCCTATACGGAAGTCTATTCTTGATCAACTCAGGGGCTTTCCAGGGCAATACTTCATAAGATGGTATTTTTTGACCTTTTCGCCATCAAGGCCCTAGACAAAATGCGGCTCTATAGCTCCCTAGTTGCAGTGAAGCACGTTTGTTAACGAGCTAACTAGTGGAGTTGGGAGTCGCGGGGTTTATCCCTGCTTGGTTAGTTAACTAGCATTCCCGGCGTATCCGACCCATCTTATATTGGTAGAGTATCAATCCACCATACACCTTTTCTACACACGATTGACTTGCCTTCTGCTAGGTACAATGGCGTCGTCAATATGCTTGCCCACCAGCGATATGCTCTTCGGTCCAAGAGTCGACCCCTCTTGCCGTGCCTTTGACTTCACTCTCCTCTTTGAAGACTTATTCTTCGCATGTCTCCCGACCACCGTTTTCTCTCTACTACTGCCTGTCTACATCACAGTTTTAGCAAAGTCGCCTGCTTTGTGCTCAGTCAGGTCGAAATTGCTGCTTGGAAAGCTGGTAAGGCCTTAGTCCCTTCAACGTTGTCTCACTACTAACAATTGCATAGGCGACTATGACTGGTATTCTGACAGCACAAGTGATTCTCCTAGCTCTGAGATTACAGAAAACTATCGCCCAAACAAGGGTATCATTGGCTGCGGACACATCGATAATTGTCGGAATTGCCGGTGTAGCATTTCTTTCCTATGTCAACCACCAACGCTCACTCAGGCCCTCCACACTGCTCAGCTTGTACCTCTCTGCACTGGTCATCCTCGATATTCCGAGAGTCCGAACGCTATGGCTAATCGAAGGCGCCAATGGGGAGGCAGCTGCAATGACTGTGACACTGATCTTGACAGCGGTAGCGCTTTTGCTCGAGTCTACTGAAAAGAGATCAATCCTCGCAGAGGAGAAAAGGTGCGGCGCGCCAGAAGAATATAGCGGGCTTTGGTCTCGTACTGCTTTTGCCTGGCTAGCCGCCACCTTTCGCGCTGGCTACTCTAAGGTTTTAGTCCCCGATGACTTGCCCATCCTCGATACCCGACTTCAAAGCAGTGTTTTGCGCCAGAATCTTGTTAGCACTTGGGCGAAATGCAAGTACCTCTGTCGCTGTATGCAGTGACCACCCGACTAACCAACCACATAACAGATGATCATCGAGCACGATATACTCTCCTCAAAGCATGTTTCCGCGCCAATATGTTCTCGTTCCTCTCTGCCGTCCCGGCACGACTCTGCAAGTCTGTCTTCTACTTCGCACAACCGCTCTTGATCAATACTACAGTCTCATACGTGCAAGACGACACGGCAGATATCAGCTTTGGCAGGGGGCTAATAGGGGCTTGGGCTCTAGTATTTCTTGGCGTTGCGGTATGCCTCGATTGACTTTTGATACGTTTCCACGAAATGCTAATGCTAACCTTCATTCAAGTGCTCGACCGCATTGTCCTCTTACCAGTCGACGCGATTCATTACTCGAGTCAAAGGAGGGTTAATTGGACTAGTCTACCAGGAGACAATAAAGGCAAGAAAAGTTGATCTCGGGGAAACCACCGCCATAGCCCTGATTGGCACGGATGTTGAGCGAATCGGTTATAGCTTTCTGCAAATTCACGAAATATGGGCCTCTGTTATCGAAATTGGTGTGGCCATCTGGCTATTAGAACAACAAGTCTTTTTGGCTTGTCTGGCACCAGTGGTTGTCATCATCAGTACGCAAACCATTCTCGGGATGGTCACTAAATATGCTGACGAAAGTGCCTAGTTTCCATTGGCATTAATGTCCCAATTTCTAATTCTTCGAAGAAAGCGCAGGTGGCTTGGATTGAAAAGGTTCAAGAGCGACTTCGGATCACCTCTGCTATGCTTGATAACATGAAGGCCGTGAAAATGCTGGGACTCTCCACCATGATGTCCGACATAATTCAGAATTTACGACGAGTTGAGATGCAAACATCCAAGGTCTACCGCAAGTTACTTGTCTGGAATGTCCTACTCTGTAAGATGCTATTTCGCTGTCCCTGATTATATCTGTCTTTACTAAAATCTTCATAGCGGAATGTCCCCAAAACATATCACCCCTGGCCACCTTTGCGGTCAACTTAATTATTGCACTCTATTGGAAGAACGGGTCACTTCTAACCGCTCAGGCTTTTACCGCCATCGCCCTGATTAATCTTCTCACGAACCCAGTAATCCAACTTATTCAGCTCATGCCACAGTTGCTACAATGTGTCGGCATCTTCGAGCGGATTCAGAAGTACTGTAATGATGCCGATGGTGCTACCGAGCACGATGAGTCTAACCAACTTAAAAAATCTAACAATCATGCCGAATCTTCTATCAGCCTCACTTCTCTGACTCGGGTAGTGCCAGCTTCAAGCGAAAAAGATCAGAGGCACGTCATTGCTCTGCAAAATAACAGTTTTACGTGGGAAAAGTCAAGGACACCCTTCCTCAAGGACATCAACTTGACAGTTCCAAGAGGTAGCGTTACTATCCTTGTCGGTCCTGTTGGCAGTGGTAAGAGTATGTTGCTAGAAAGCATATTGGGTGAAACAATATGCAGTCTCGGCCCTGCGCCGACCTCTGATTTCTCAATCGCTTACTGCGTCCAACAGCCATGGCTGGAAAATGGCTCGATCCGGAGAAACATTATCGGGGCATCGCCATGCGATTCGAAATGGTATAAGACGGTTAACTCTGCATGCGGACTGGATGCCGATCTGCAGGCCCTGGAACAAGGTGATAAAACCTCCGTTGGTAGCATGGGTCTCAATCTAAGCGGTGGACAAAAACAGAGAATTGTGAGTAAAGCTTGTAAAGAATCCGGGGCCAAATCGACTAATAATCAACCCTACAGTCTCTCGCGCGTGCCGTTTATTCGCGCAAGAATATATTAGTCCTTGATGACGTTTTTAGTGGCATGGATGCTAATACTGTAGACCTCGTCGCATGGCGACTCCTGGGGAGTGATGGTCTATTCCGTAAATGCGGTACGACAATAATTTTGGCAACTCACAGTCGTAGGTCTTCCGAAGCACCCTAAAGTTTCTTCTCGCTCCAATGCTAACGAGTCACAGATAAACTTATGAGTTTCGCTGATACTATAGTCACCCTTGAGAACGGCAGGATAACCCAAAGTGGAAGACCGCAGGCGCTGCTAGCTCAGGAAGGATATGTTGCGAAGCTTGGCCTTGCTTTGCGAGACGAAGAGATAACCAGAAAGAATGTCGAGGATACCGAGATCTCCCGGATAGAAAGTAATGTTGCAGAGTCCTTTATCTCGGTGTCCTCAACTATAGATGAAGCCAACAATATACCCGATATAAGGCGTAAGAATGGCGACTGGTCGGTTTATCGTTACTACTTTGCCAGCTCCAGCTATACGATCGTCATCATATTTCTTATTAGCATGGCCGCCTGGATCGTCTGTACTGAATTTGCAAGTAGGTACATCAAGTTCCGCTTAATCCATTTAAAGAGACTAATATATTCAAAACAACAGCGGTATGGCTGAAATGGTGGTCAGAAGCCAATGAAATTGAACCCAATAAGGATGTAGGCTTGTACATGGGCTTGTACACTTTCTTTTGTATGTTTGGAGTTGTCGCCATCGCTATTTCTTGCTGGTAATTTTCTCTGATATTATCGTTTATCTTGCTTCGCACTACTGACAGCTCTTAGGACCGGCATCGTAAAAATTTTATCTAACGCAGCCTTCGGTCTGCACTCCGATCTGCTCGTGAGCACTATGAGGTACGGTTACTGACTATAGCAAGTGTCTTCGCTATACTGATTGGATACTAGGGCGCCACTGCGATTCTTTGCTACTACGGATACAGGTGCTTTAACAAACCGATTTAGGTAAGCTCTGATATCTATTCTCATTCCTTGTAAATATGTCTCAGAGATAAAATAGACAATCTTGCCGTCTAGATCACTCTTAATATAAGGCGACTAGCTGCATGAGTCTCCCCAGATGCTTGGAAGAAGGCGTTACTAACGCCCATCTGATGACTAGTCAAGATATGGAACTTATCGACATGAATCTTCCCCTCGTCATGATAAACTACATCTCGAGTGAGTTACACTCTGTGTTTTTATCCTTAATTAATGCCAATATAACTAACAATGGATCTAGCGGCCTTCTCCGCCGTGGCCAAGGGGATTGTTCTAGTTGTATTCTCCCAATATCTGGCTACTATGGCGCCGTTCGTCGTCGCCCTTCTTTACTTCTTGCAATCATTCTACTTGAAAACCTCACGACAGGTTCGTCTCCTCGAAATCGAGGCCAAAGCCCCCCTATACACACACTTTATCGAGTCCGTGGCCGGTGCACCTACCATTCGAGCTTTTGGTTGGCAATCCCAATATCAGGAACGCAATTATAAATTTATCGATCAATCGCAGCGGCTGGCCTATCTACAATATTGCATTCAAAGTTGGCTCGGTTTCGTGCTAGATATGCTTATTGCAGTCATTGCGACAGTATTGGTAGCTGTTGTTGTGACTTGGAAGGATAAGTTCAGCGCCGGCAACGTTGGTGTCTCGCTAGTCATGGTCTTAACATTCAGCTCCATCCTCACGAGGATGATTAAGGCTTGGACGACCATGGAGTCTAGCATTGGCGCCGTAGCGCGTGTCAAGCGATTCGTTACTGACACTGAGTCGGAAGAGAAAAGCGGCTGCAAAACCGAGGTGGCGCAGGACTGGCCGACAAGAGGCAGTATCGAGTTCAGAAGCCTGGTCGCTGCTCATTTTCCTAATGCAGAGCCGGTTATCAATGATGTTTCATTCTCCATTAGGCCATCAGAGCACGTTGCCTTGTGCGGACGCTCCGGCTGCGGCAAAACTGTGAGCATAGAACCTATCCACACCTTCATTAAAACACAGAGAGCTAACAAAACACACAGTCTACCATACTGGCATTACTTCAAATGATTGAGACGCGCAGAGGCCAGATCATCGTTGACAGCGTCGATATTTCCACCATGCCATGCACTTATGTTCGTTCCCACCTCAATGTGGTGCCTCAGGATCCTTTCCTCATGCCCGGGACGATACGATTCAATATAGACCCTTTCGGAAAGGTCTCCGACGAAGATATCATTCGGGCCCTAGATCGCGTGCAGCTCTGGGCAATCATATCAGAACAGGGCGGCTTAAACAAAGAGATGGACGTGACTATGTGGTCTGCGGGCCAGAAACAGTTGTTGTGTCTTGCACGAGCTATGGTCAAAAGCAGCAAAGTATTAATACTTGACGAGGCCACTAGCAAGTAAGCCATATAAATTTATAGATCGAGATTGCAGACACGCAGGAACTAACGTACGAATAGTGTTGATAGTGAGACGGAAGCAATCATGCAGCATATCATCGACACGACCTTCAGTGACCACACTGTCCTTGCAGTCATGCACCGCCTCACAAATGTCACTCGGTATGACAAGGTTGCATTACTCGACAACGGCCAATTAATAGAATTTGATACCCCGGAAACGTTGCTGGGCCAGGAGTCAAGGTTTGCCAGGTTATATCAAACCAATGCTACGCAGCCGTAAAGACTCTATAGCCGATAGTACTCCTTTTCTCTCTTTATAGATAGTATATGACCCGTAGTTGCTCCGTTTTTAGATCTCTTTCCAATGAGTGTATACCTTGCGGCCGCGGTAGGTGATATAACAAGTTCGTCGTTTTTGACAATATTAAAGAAGCACTCCGTACAAACGAAACCACAATAGCCCCTCTCCCTGCCCACTCCATCCCAATTCCTTTTTCCTTACATATGGCATGGGCAACTCTCGTATTCAAGGTCTAAATGCCCGATCCAGTTCGTCCTGATAGAGTTTCTCTGTTAATCTTTTCTGGACGCCACCCTTTCCTGTCCTCGGCGGTGGCCGATTCGGATCTGCAATAATAACGGCACGCTTGAGTATCTGGCTAGTCTTCGTGGAGAACTTCGTTAACGAGTCGTTAACAGTTTGGACCACAGACCAAATTTCGTCGACGATGGGGTCAGGAGCATCTATTGCTGATGTTGTGCTCTTCATCGCTTTATTTCCTTCCTCAAAGTAAGAAGGCAGCGGAGGGTTGACTAGGTCGATGATAACGGCGAGATGCTCTTTGGCGGTTCCGTAGATACTAGCGCTTCTAATACGAGGGTCCTTTCCGAAGATTTCTTCTTCAAAGAAAGTTGGGAGGAGCTTATAACCATTGGCCATAATGATAAGATCGTCGGCTCGGCTGATATATTTCCAAGTGTTCCTCCTGGTAGGGTGTGGGGAGAAGATATCACCCATCGACCACCGATCTAGATCAGGGAGACACCAGAATACACCTTGATGCAGGCGGAGGGACGGGTCGGGATCTTTAACCTATACGGCTTCGAAAAGGTTGTCCCCGCTCTCCTCAAATTGAAAATTGCCAAAATGTGGATTATTGTAGATATACTCCCAGTCTTCAGTGGGGAGAATGTTGTGGTTGGTGCTAATAGCCTCTGTCGAGCCATAGATACTAATAAGGTGGACGCTCTTTGAAATTACATCACCGACTTGCTTGGGCAACATCGCTAAAGCAATAATTAGCAATGTGGAGAGTTTGAGTAGTCTAAACGAGTTCGAATGTCAGCTTACCCCCTGAATATATAACCCATTTCAGCTTTGATAGCTTCTCGAGCATTCTGGGGCACCCGCTAATTTCTTTCAGGCTATTTGGTACCAAGGCAGCACTATCAGTACGCCCATGATCGATTGCTGCCTCGATAGCCCCTATCGAACCTTGATCATCACCCCCGATAACAATGGTTACGCCTAGGTAAATCTGGCGGATAGCGAAAAAGAATCCTCCCGCATGAGTAATACGAAACCCGGTATAGGTTCTGGACGTTTGACTCATAACGCTATACAAGCTAGGCAGACCGTCATGATCGGGGATATGCCGAAGGAGCCCATTAAGTGAAGCCGCACCATGGGGATAACGCACCATCTATACAACGTGTTAGACTCTAGCCTTATTCGAAGATCTCTGGAGCTAACCGTGGGGAAGCCCTTTGCACTTGACGAGCCAGATGTATGCAATATAAAAAACGGGTCGTTAAGACCTTCTTCGGGGGTCTTTTCATAGGGGTAATGCTTTGCATTTGGCGGTTTAGCTAGTTCATCTAGCTCTGGGAAAACGACACGTCGTATCTTTCGAGAGAAGACCTCGTTGTTTCCGAACCCTTGAGCGCAAAGTAAGATATCACATCCCGATTCCTCGGTGAGATATACGCGCACTTCGGCTGAGACAAGATCAGAGAGAGGAATTGACTATGATGGGTTTAGCTAATATGCAGCAGCCTTCCAATGCGAATAAGACGACTAACTTCATAGCCACATTTGGCCAAGGCAATTGGTACAAGGAGGTATCGTATATCGGATGGACCAATGTATGCAACCGTTGGCAGATTTCCTCCTCGGACCTTACCGAGGTGCTCATCAAGGAACCTAGGATATTAGAAACGAAGGGTATATTTGTAAGAAGCCATAGGCGGCGCTAGCATACCATGAGGCATTATTCACGTAATTCGCTAGTTCGCGAGCTGTGTAGTCTCGGAAGCCCTTAGACAGGTCATTAACGTCTATTGGGCTGGAGATCCAAATATTTGTTGGATCCTCTGATGCGACTCGATCGAGAGATGTAGGAAATAACTCCATGTCCGGGAACGAAGACAGTCCGGACAAATCCTTTGTGTCTAACCAAGTAAGAGTCGATGGATGTGAGGTAAGAGAGAGACAAGAGGCAAGTTGAAGAAGAGGAACGGTGAGGATGGAAGAAGAGCCTTTAATATGTCATGGTACGAGCCTGGGCTAATCAGTTCTTCGCTAGTTATCTGGTTAGAAGCGTGACAGCATGTACGGAGTACCTCTTTGCTGATTCGGCTAGATCCAAGTATCAATAGTCAAAGGATTGGATGCAGCCGGTGTTGCAGCGAGTCAATACTCCTCGGACTGAAAATTGGGGAGCTGCAGATGTTCCCAGGAGTGGTGGGTCTAACTATATGTGCGAGTATTACGCCGTTTGGATGGAAGCTGATTGATGAAGTATTTATCCACATATTTGCTGGAGACTGTTGGAGAATATCATTACATAGATTCATTCAGAGCATCACAGAGATTACAGCTTGAATGGAAGCTATTAGGATCGCATAATATGTCTCTAGGTAACCCAATGGATGCATCAAACAAGTTTACATCAACCCCTTCAAGTCTATAATACTGACCCGTAACTAATACATCCAAATAAAGTGTTGGATCTAGTAGGAGGCCGGCATAACGCTGACGAGGCCCCCGTCTAGGACGCAAACATTACCATTGTTGTAAGCCCCAGCTCTCGAGGCAAGATACAGTATTGTTCCGGTAATATCTTCCTCGTCACCAATTCGCTGCTCTGGCACGCGCTTCCTGTCCAGCTTACCATCCTCGCCAGCAGATGCGTTATACCTTTGAATCAGGGATGGTGCTAGCTCGGATGGAAAAAGACCGGGTGCGAATGTGTTCACCCGGATGCCAAACTCCTGAAAGCCTGTGGCGAGGCACTTGGCCAGGTGAGTTACTGCGGCTTTGCTGGCGCGATAGGCGTTGCGCCCGCCGACAATTCGGGAGTAGCCGCCTACGCTGCCGGTGATGATTACCTGGCTCTTCACCTCACCATTGCAATAGTTCTTTCTCTTGTTGCCTTCATCGAGGAAATCGAGAACGGCCATGATAGAGTAATAGCAGCCATGAACATTGGTTCGGAAGCACTTATCCCACTCATCCATTGTCGTCTTCATCGCTGCCGCTTGAACCTCCTGTAGCGTTGTACCAAGAGGTTGCTCGGGCCCCGGTTCCCAAATTCCAGCATTGGCAACGAGAAGATGCAAGTGGCCGACATCATTTCGTATGGTCTTTGCAAGCTCCTCGATGTCTTCCTTCGAGGACAAGAGGAATAATATTTCTGTGTAACGATTGCTTTGTAGCTTCTTCCAAGACCTCCTTTCGCCTGCCACTGATGTAGACTTTTCTGGCCCCATTGCAAGCGAGGGCCTTTGCCATCGCAAGTCCAATGCCTAATCAGATTATTAGTAGGTACTTGTAATATCAAAATTATCAAGTTACGCACCAGTGCCACCGCCTGTTATCAAGGCCACCAGTCCGTCGACCCGAAACATCTGATCAGTACTTGACATAGTCATCTCATCGAAGTTAACCAGTCACTTCTTGTAGTGGAAAAGGTCCTTGGAAGATGAAGGTGTAGAGGTAGGCGATGCTAAATTCTGAGAAAGTAACAATATGTGTTTATGAAAGATAAGTATTTATAGCATCAAGGTAGTATTAACTAGTGGTTATATGGGGGGGGAGCTTGGCCGTATTATAATACGGGTTACTATATATATTATACCAAGCCCTTAATAACCGATTATATAAGCTAGTTATACTTTATTATATATATTATTATCTATACCTCTCTTCCTTACTCTTACTATATATTTACTATATAATTAATTAATTAAATAGATAGGTAAGTAGATATTACTTAATCTATATTATTAATATTATTATCTATATTATACTTAACTACTCCTTTACTCTCTTTCTTATATAGAATAGATTATATAATAGCTAGTATAAGTATTCTAGACTAGTAGTTTAATATTAATATTACTTTATTTAGAAGTTAGAAGTATATACTTCTATATATCTAGAAGAGTTAGTTAAAGAATATATAGATTATATATAAGAGCTAGTAGTAGAAGTAGAGAATATATATAGCCTTTTCTTTTTATTATTTATTTTCTATCTAGCTACCCTATTTATAACTATATATATAATTGCTAATAGTATAATATATTTAACTATATAAAACTAGTACTAGAAGATTAGCTTTATAAATAGAGAGCTAGTATCTAAGCTAAAGATAAATATATTTCTATAAGATAAGGTCCTAGATAAAGAACTTTAGTTATTCTAGTATAAGAAAAGCTATATAAATATAGAGGGAGAATCTATTAAATAAACTCTATTAATATTCTTTATTAAAGTATATATTATTATCTTAGTAGACCTTTAGAGTATATAGATAAGTATAGAGAGAAATACTAATACTTTCTCTAGAGGCTTAATAATAAAGAACCTACTCTATATATACTAGATTTAGAAGTTAAAAAAAAGAAGGTAGAAGTATAAGAACTAAAACCTTAACTCTTTTTAAAATAAATATAACTCTATTAAATTTAAATAATTTATCTAATATTACTAGTTCTTAGAGTATAATATATTTAGCTAGCTAGAGTTATTTCTCTATATAGTAGTAGATCTACTTTTTATTTATAATCTTCTTCTTTATAGTAAGGTATACTATATAGTCTAGTTAGTAGATTTCTTTATTCTTACTCTAGATAATAAAGACTTTACTCCCTACTACTCTATAATTATACTTATAGATAATAAGAAGATAAACTAGAAGAGCTACTATAAGTATAGATTAGTTATATAATATAAGAATTCTCTTCTCTATATAATAACTAATATTATCTTCTACCTCTTTATATATTAGAGTATAATAGATAAGTTACTTCCTAACTTCTAGTACTAGAAGCTTTAGTATAATCTACTTATTATTAAAGAGTAAAGTAATATTAAACTAATTATATATAAAATCTAACTATAGTAGTTAAACTAAATATATAGTAGAATTAGCCTTAAGATAAAGAAGAAGATCTATATTAGATAATTTTAGAATACTAAATTTACTAAGTTAGTAAAAGTAAATAAGAGTTAGATCTATAGAGCTAAATAGTAGAATTTAGACTTTTTTATAACTTTTTATCTTATTAATATTTTTAGAAAGTTTATATATATAATAGCTAGCTTTAAGCTAGTAGAAATAGGGGTATACTACTTATCTTATATAAAGATTAATCTATTTAAATCTTTTAAATAGATAATCTAGCTATAAGTTAATAACTAGCTACTTTAATAAAGCTTATATAATAATTCTAGATATAAATCTATATAGTTATCTCTAAAGTTAATATAGTTTAATAATAGAAAGATAAATTATAAAAATTTTATTTTATAGAGATTTTTATAACTACTAAACTATCTTTATATAGTTATTTTATAAGATTCTATTATTTTTATATAAGAGTTCTCTAACTATCTAATCTAGAGCTACTTACTCTTTATATAGGATAATTATACTACCTTCTTTTAGTTATTATAAGAGACTTTAGTAAATATAGAGAAGTTATAGAATATCTAGCTTTACTATATAGTTTCTACTATTACTATAAGGTTATAGACTATAGAGTAATTCCTTATATAAATAGTTAAAGTATTAAAGTAGCGGAGTATTAGCTTTCTATAAATAATTAATAGAAATATTAGAGATATAATAGATAGTATAGTATCTTTTATTATATAAGTAAATACTTTAGACTTATCTTTATCTATTATAACTACTATCTCTACTCTATATTCTACTTCTAGATATTTATATAAAGGTATTCCCTACTTCTTCTTCTCTTTCTTCTTCTCCTTAATAGTAGCTAACCCTTTCTCTATTACTTATATTAGCCCCTCTATACCTCTTTCTCCCTTTTCTCTAGATTTCTCTATATTCTATATAATTAGGACTATTATAGATTTTTAATAGAAGTAAGCTAATAGTCTAAATAGTAGGCTATTTATATAAAGTATAAAGAAGATATATAATCTTATCTAGTACTACTATTAGTCTAGAAAGAATATAATATTTTTTTATAGAAAGGTAGTAATTAATAAAATTATATAGAGATAATATATATAGAAGAAGAGCCTATCTATTATTATTAAGAAGCTAGAGACTATATAGCTAAAATATAGCTTCTTATTAAGTACTCTAATTAGCTACCTTAAATAAATAAAGAAGATAATCTAAAGAAGTTAGTATTAGATCTTTCTCTTTCCTCTTTCTCTTTCTTTTTTTATATAGACTAGTATATAGGGCTTTATTCTTAAAAATATAGACTTAAATAGACTAGCTACTAGTCTTAATAAATATATATAGTAATAAGTAATATTTATTTATTCTCTTCTACTTTATCTATTTAGGTATTTCTTATATATTAATATTAAGAGAAGAACTTTCTAATTAGGTTAATATATATATATTTACTATATATTTAATATATTATCTTTTACCTTACTTCTTCCTCTTTCTCTTTTTTTTTTTTCTCTTTCTTAGTATATTTTACTTATATAGCCGGTAAGTTATTTTTTTTAGACTCTATTTTATTATCTCTATACCTATTTTATTTTTT
>JANTQJ010000010.1:0-52008 GCA_032989685.1 Arthroderma sp. PD_2
CTCGAACTGAGACCAGCACCATGACTTTCACCAGTACCTCCATCTCTGAGACTGTGATTCCCCCATACCCAACTGGAACTGGCATTCCACCACCGCCACCACCACCCCCAGAGTCCACTCCTTCCCCAACGGAGACCGTTATCCCTCAACCACCACCAGAGTCTACGGCTGCACCAACCGAAAGTGTTCCACCAGAGTACCCATCTGAGACTCCTGTCCCGACTGAGACTCCTGTCCCGACTGAGACTCCTGTCCCGACTGAGACTCCTGTCCCAACTGAGTCTCCTGTCCCAACTGAGTCTCCCGTCCCGACTGAGACTCCTGTCCCAACTGAGACTCCTGTCCCAACTGAGTCTCCCGTCCCGACTGAGACTCCTGTCCCAACTGAGTCTCCTGCTCCGACTGGAACTCCTGCCCCTCCACCAGCACCACCATCGACCAGCGGCGGTGCCCATCCTACCGAACAACCCAGCCCAACTTCCCCTACTCCCGCTCAGCCTCCAATTTACACTGGTATGGCTACCCGTACGAAGAACACCGGGCTTTCTGCTCTAGTGGCTATCGGAGTTGCTGTCGCGCTGGCATGAGCCCCATTGTTGCATTAATACTCTTTACACGTCAACATTTCTTTATTCTAATTGACTTGACGCTCATTTCAAAGATACATCCCATCCACTTTCATCGTTTTAATTTTAATTTCATAATTGGCAGCAGTAATGGAAGGGCTATGGTAGAGTGAACAATTGGAATAATTTTACACATGCCATTCCTCGTCTGTCTGTATATTCGTTCAGGTTGGAGTTGGCTAAACGTTGAAGACTTGCAGGGGCAGCTCGCCGCGATGGCAGGGTATACCCCCTGTTGAAGAGCCCCTTTTCATTGACTGCGAATGGAATCATGGGAATGAAGTTTAACCTCTCTAAAAAGTGTGCTGCCTTTCTATATATTGAACCTGTTACAATAAAAAGCGCTTTTTGGCAGTAATGTCAAGATCTGTTTTCTTGTGTTTGATCCCAACATTGTAGATTATTACATTAGTTAAACGCAAAAAAGTACTCCTGTCACTGGTCCGGTTCTTGTTTTCTTACTCTATACATGGTCACTTTAATGTTGCAATTGGATACATTAAGCCACCCACAGACCCCTTTAATTAGAACTTGGCCGTCGATTGAGTTTTGGGCAAGATGAAGACGACACGGAGCGTCCGATGCACTGCATAAAACAGCAAAGCACCCCATTCGCCACTCGAATTATAGGTCGGTACCACTTACGTTCTAATGGGTAAGATTTGATCTGCACTCAGAGGACGATTGTCGAGTGGAGGACGAGTACGAACGCATACGACGTTCTTGTGCCGCACAGAAAATGTGGTGTTCGAGCCAATATGGATCCTGCTATGTGGTAATCAATTATATGTGGGATGGTTTTGGGCAGATTACACATATCATCAATCAAAACCAATATTGCAACCAAGCGCTTAACTCAGGTACAACAGCAATTGAACAGTTGGTCTATTCTCAAGTGGTAGTATTGGAAATACTTCGTGCTTCTCGCCTAATGATAACCCCACCTGCCTGTAGAATTGACCACGTAGGAAGAGTCAGCTTTGAAATTATGTGTTTTCCCTCTAGTTAGCTACGGTAGCATCTGGCTGATCTTGTCCCACGATAAGATGGGCTGCTAGGTAACAAGCGGTTAAAGAGATCGACCGCCCAGTAATAGTCATCTGCCATTTTGGAAGTATGCATGTCATGCAGCAGTGGTAAATCCCCAATAATGCGTGTGCAATCTTTCCAGCGGAACACTTGTGGGAGGGTGATTGGCGTCCCCAGGTCAAGCTCCTGGTCTTGTGTTTGGTGTATGATGAGTGCTCGACTATGTATACATGAGAAATGCGCCCTACTAGTCGTTAAACCTCAGACAGACTTCCATGAATGATCTGTTCCTCTTATCAACCTATCAACCACTTACGTTACTGAGAGTTGAAGTTGATATGTTTTGTTTCCCCTGGATCAAAGTTATGCCGAGATCTATATAGTTACATAATCACAGTCGCGGATAAACAATCTTCCTGGATGGTTAGCACGTGATCTGTTTTTGCCAAGGCCGAAGTGCAAACATGCCCAAAAAGGAATGTTTGTTTTGCTCGTACCAAGAAGCTCAAAGAGTCCAATCGTGGTTTATCATGCCAAAGTGTCCTCATCGCGGATTTATCTTATTCACAGTCATTCACGGCCAAGGAAGCTGTTTACAAAGCTGCCAATTCTCGAGGGTCTAGCTGATACCATAGACGTGTCCTCTTTTATTTCTTACTCGCCCTAGCGGCGCTGGTTCTTGCTCCAATTCGAACGCAATATCTAGTTTGCCTTCCCACTACCTGCTCACCGTTGATCTACCGCACTCTCTACATACCTCTATGAAGCTGTAGTAGACCTACCACCTGTCAGAAAGACCCTGACACACTGTATATATGTCTTTTATTCTGATTGCTAAGGTATGGTTTCATTCAATCTGGTCAAAATTCCCTCCGAGGTACATTCGGCATTAACAGGCAATTTGCTTCTTAGATCTAGAATTTAAACTACCACATCGTTTTCTTCACCGAGTTTCTTTTACAATGGCGTCGCCCGGACGGAGAAGAACTGGGGGAAGAGCTTCTTTTCTCTATCTAATCTGTACCGCAGCTCTCGTTTCTATCCTCTTCGCCGTGCTCCCCGCAGTCGCTGCGGCCCCTGTTGGCTCCGGTGTCATTGGAATCGACCTTGGAACCGAGTATATAAAGGCCGTCCTGGTCAAGCCTGGAATACCACTCGAGATAGTTTTGACCAAGGATTCGAAGAGAAAGGAAGCAGCCGTTGTAGCTTTCAAGCCCGCCCGTGAAGCCAGTCCTACATTCCCTGAACGATTTTACGGTGGCGATGCAAGCTCACTTGCTGCCAGATTCCCTGATGATGTTTACGCGAATCTGAAAACACTACTGGGGGTCCCTATGGATACTGGAATTGAAGGATCGGGATCAGACGGCGAAAACCTGGTTGAGATGTATAGGCAACGCTACCCGGCGCTAAATATTGAAGCCGCGTCTGGTGGTCGAGGGACTGTGGGATTCAAGAGCAACAAAGTTGGGGCAAAGGACGGACAGGAACCGTTCTTGGTCGAAGAATTATTGTCGATGCAATTGAAACAGATCAAGGCCAATGCAGAGGCATTGGGTGGCAAGGCCACTAGCATCAATAAGGTTGCCATAACATTTCCACCATTCTATACTGCCGAAGAGAAACGGAGTGTGGAGCTGGCCGCCGAGTTGGCCGGTCTAAAAATCGTCTCGATGGTCAGTGATGGCATGGCTGTCGGTATCAACTACGCCACATCTCGCACGTTCCCCAATGTCTCTGACGGAAAGAAGCCTGAGTATCATGTTGTCTTTGACATGGGTGCTGGGTCTACCAGTGCAAGTGTTCTCAAATTCCAGGGCCGTACTGTGAAGGATGTCGGAAAATTCAACAAAACCATCCAGGAAGTACATGTTGTCGGAACAGGCTGGGACAAGACTTTGGGCGGTGATTTACTCAACCAGCTCATCGTAAATGATATGGTCGAAAAATTCATTGGGACTAAGAAACTTGGGGCTGATGTGACAGCCTCTCAAGTCAAAACCCATGGAAAGACGATGGCAAGGCTGTGGAAGGACGCCGAGCGTGTTCGTCAGGTTTTGAGTGCGAATACGGAAACGACTGTCTCCTTCGAGAACCTATACCAGGAGGATATCAACTTTAAATATGCCCTCGCAAGGTCAGAGTTCGAAAAGCTTGCTGAGAAATACGTGCAAAAGATTAGTCTTCCATTGACCGAGGCGCTCTCTGCCGCAGGACTTAAGATTGACGATATTGAGTCCGTGATTCTCCATGGTGGCGCAACCCGGACTCCATTTGTCAAGAAAGCACTTGAACGATCTAGCAATGGCAAGACTAGGACAAATGTTAACGCAGATGAAGCCGCAGTGTTTGGAGCCGCTTTCAAGGCCGCCTCCCTCAGCCCTTCCTTCAGAGTCAAGGAAATCCGAACGAACGATACTCCAGGATATGTCGTTAATATGAGATGGAGATCTGGGGAGAAAGACAAACAACAAGACCTCTTCACTCCCTACTCAGAAATTGGCGCTGTAAAGCATTTGACGGTGAAGAATCTAGACGACTTTACTCTCAAATTTTCTCAGTTCTTAACCCGTGACGGTGAAACAGTTGTAGCTCCCATCCTTGAGGCTCAAACCGCAAACTTGACCGCTTCATCCACGAAGCTGAAAGAAGAATTTGGTTGCGCGCCCGTTAACATCACTACCAAGATTTCGGTGAGACTTAACCCTTCGAATGGAATTCCAGAGGTTATGGGTGGAAGTGTCAGCTGCGAGGTCCAAAATGAGAAGAAGGGCGTCGTTGAAGATGTGAAGGAATTCTTTGGTCTTGGGTCGAAGAAATCAGGCCAAGAACCACTTGAGGAGGCTGGAGAAGCTATTGATTTGGACGCCTCTTCCTCGTCATCTACTATATCATCGAGTGATACTGCTTCTTCCGCGACTGGCACGACTTCATCTGTCTCGGCGAAGGAAACCGACAAAGCTCCCAAGGAAGTCAAACCTAGAGTGGAATCTATTTCACTCGGCTTTACTTCCACTGTGTTAGGAACCCCGCCGATAACTCCCGAGGAGATGAAGCGTATTCAAGATCGTCTTGCAGCATTTGATGCATCGGACCTTTCTCGCGTTCACCGTGAGGAGGCTTTTAACGAGCTCGAGGGTTTCATTTACAAGGCCCGCGACTGGCTTGACGACGAATCATTTACCAAGGCTACTACCAAGGACTTCCTCCAAAAATTGGAGGAGAAGATAACTGTCGCGGGTGACTGGATTCATGAGGACGGCTCTGAGGCTGGGACTAAAGAACTCAAGGATAAACTGCGCGATTTCAAGGATTTCGTTAAGCCGGTTCTTCAGCGAAAAAATGAAAGCGCCACTAGGCCTCGGAAAGTTGAGGCACTGAGGGGAAGCCTTGATAGTGCAAAGATGCTACTCGAGATTATGGAGTCCCAAATCAAGGCTGAGGAGAGCCTGTTCTCTTCTTCCCTGTCTGCTTTCGAAGCTGCCGCTACCGAGTCACCATCTAGCTCAGCCGATACTACATCCACAACTGAGGCTCCTGAGGCATCCCCATCCGAGGATCTTGATAACTTGGACGAGGATAACTTCTCCTCCGAGCCATCTTCCTCAACTGTATCCGCACCCGCTGTCAAGCCTACACTCTCCTACAGCCTTTACACTCCAGAAGACGTTTCTACCACCTCGAAACTACTTGAATCGTCCACCACCTGGCTCGATACCAAGATTGAAGAGCAGAGTAAACTCAGCGAATCCGAAGACCCAGTTCTGTCCATTGCGGAGATCGACGTTAAGCTCAAGGAGATCGAACAGGTGTTATCCAGCATCCTAACGAAACAGAGACGACCAAACACTGGGAAGCCCAAGTCGGGCAACAAAAAGAAGAATGGAAAAGATAAGACCAAAAGCCAAAAATCGAAGTCGAAGTCGAAATCTAAGGGAAAGCCGAAGACCACTGGAACCTTGGTGTCACAGAAAATAAGGGAGACTCCTACGAGCAAGTCAGCTAGTTCCAGTTCCAAAGATGAATTGTAATCGCTGATATATACGGACTTATGCATTTTATTTTTGTCACCCCTCTTTGTCACAATTAGCAGATATTCGTTTATTCCCACCTTAGACTTTTTATGCAAGGAACAATGATAAATGAGTAGAACACGAAGATTTCCATCGTATTTTCCCAAGGCCTCGGTACTGTGATAGTCAAAGATACGTTTTCCCTAAATTATAATATAACAGTTAAAAGTAAAACTGGCATCGGAGCAATTATTTGGATGATATTTATGTAGGTGCTATAAAGGACTATGGTGAACTAATACTAGATATTGACGGTGTAGATTACAAGGTAGATAGCTAGTTAGATAGCCGCTTTGACTGAGCAGGCGCCAGTTGAAACATATAAGTATCGATGCTTCATAGAGACACAACAATCTTCTTTGCGGAAACACCCTGCATGTGAACTCCAAAAGCCTCCTGAATCTTTTCCAACCCCTTGCCCACGACGATCGCCTCAGGTGCTGGCACAAACTGCTTGTTGGCGAGCGCATCCGGGAGGTAGTTCTTGAAGACATTGCTCACGACAGCGTCAGGACCGGCCGAGTCTGGGCCAAGTAGGATGAACTTGACCTGGACGCTTGGGTCAACGCTACGGGGCCCGGGGTTGCCGCCAGCGAGAGTAATGAATTTATTGACAGAGGGGCCGTCGTGCTTGGCCAGGACGGCGGCAAGTAGGCCGATGGAGCCATCACCGATGGAGTAGCCGCCGGCAAGGTGGAGCCCCTTGACAGCGGCCCTGATGTCATCTACCACGGTGTCGCTCTTATAGTCAAACACATGGGCGGCACCGAGATTCTTGACGTAGTCGAAGTTCTTGGGCGACGCCGTCGACACAACCTCGTAACCGGCGGACACTGCCAGCTGGATAGCGGCGCTGCCAACAGCAGACGAGCCGCCAGTGATGATGACAGCCCGCTTCCCGCTGCTGGACTGACGTGCGGGCACGGTGGGCAAGTCCAGGCCCAGGTAGCCGGCGTCAAACAGGCCATGGGCGGCTGTGATGATGGCAAGCGGTAGCACGCTGGCCTGCTCAAAGGTAATGCTGTCTGGCAGCGGTGCGGCCAGCCACTCGCGGATGACTGTGTACAGCTGGAAACCGCCCTCGACGGCGGTGTTGACGGAGACGGCAGAAGCAGTAGCCACAACACGGTCACCGACGCGGAAGCGCTCTACACCCTCGCCCACCTCGACAACGGTGCCGGCCACGTCCTCGCCCATAATGAAGGGGTAGCTGATATAGCCCAGCAAGGCTTCGCCGAGTGCCTGCTTGCCCCAGTCGACTGAATTGATGCCAAGTGCACCGTTCTTCACCACAATTTGATGGGGCCCAGGTGACGTATACGGCGCCGGGCCTATCTCAAGAGGCGTAGCTTTGGAGGCCATCAGCCAGGCAGCCTTGTTCTCTGGGGTCTGGGCCATTGTTTTGTATTTGATGTTGGTATAGAGGTTCGTGTAGTGTGAAGAAAAAAGGTAATAGCGTTGCTTCAAGATGGCACGAATAGAGGGAAGTTGTGCAGCTTGTTGACTTGAAGAGCAATTTAAGAATGTAGATACTGGCGATGACGCCCTTCTTATAATGGCATTGGCTTATACCAAAGCTGATAAACCCCTAGGTTTAGACATCCTCCAGAGCGTCATGCATTGCAGCATACAGATTTAGAGCATTAGACCATTTCACCGTTGATGACAGCGTCACAATGGCTGGAATAGCAGAATAGAAGACGGAAATAATGGCATTAGCTGATGATAACACCGTGTCAATGACCATCATAGGTCGAGTCTTTGCGGACGAGAGACGGATCAGATTTGGAGAGCCAGGTTGTCATTACCTCGATGACCACCATCCCACTCCGCAGCCCATAATTCAGCGGTGGCGGCTGATAGTCGTGGGAGACCTATTGGTGCTGTTTTCCCCATGCCTGGTTCCAATTCTGATAGAGTATGAGGGATGGAGATTGAAGACGTCGGCGTGGCGAGGAGAGAGGAAGAAAAGGAGAGAGGAGAAAGATGACTAAGCCGACCTTTTTCGTCGCGCAAAAACTTGCCAAAACGAGCTTAAATTTGATGTCAAAGATTCGTTGCTCGACTTGCAGCATGAGAAAACACGTCTTTATGTACAAATATCAAGGGAACTTGACGCCAAAGGATGCGAGAAAGGGCAGAGATACTCGTCATCCAACAAAACTCAGCTGCCGGAGATTATGGCAATAAGATTATGGCCATACCACGGATTTTAGCTAAGTCCGCAAACTAGGAGCTGGGCCAGAATCTGCATATTTTACGAGAGACACTATCAAGAGTGGATTGACTATGGTACTCCATATAAGGGAAACAGATTTTCCATGACATCGAAGCGCGTCTATTACCAGGATTTTTCAGGCAGTATCGTCACACTGACATGCCATTGCGATACAATTGGAAATTCTTTAATAATCCGCTCTGGAACGCCCGCTCAAGCCTCATGTTTTTCAAGGCCAGCGCAGCTTCTAGGCTGGATAATTGATCGATTGATGACTTCATTGTGCTATTCCTTGCAGCGCAAGGGCGCTACTCAAGCCAAACACATACGAATATACAAGTGGGACTTCTGGGTCATTGATTTATAATGCCTTTTTAATACTGCAAGCTTGACTCAACCGGGGTTTAAATGCTGACAAAACCAACCACAACACGAGGGTTATACATTATTAACTGAGAAATGGCATGATTTGCGGCTTCTCAGCTGCGCCAATAATGTTCCCGGGCCAGAATCATCCACAGGGGTGGTGGTGAATGGATTGCTCATCCCACGGGTATAGAATTGCACCGTGCTCGGTGACTTACATTATATCCGAATACCTTTGGGTCTATGTCCGTAATGGCGCTGACTACAAATTACGCTGGATGCCCATGGAGGTGGTTATGTTGGTTGTCTTCATTTCCAGTCCTTATCTTGCTGTAGATCAGCCGTGACTCCTGCTGTGATCCTGAAATGGATACTCCCGCAGAAAGCTCTGGCCAAGCCAGTGGACAGGCTTCAGTCTACTCCCTAGATCGGCCGCTAACAAATACTGTTGATAACTCTGAGAAAACGGCTGTTGATGATGGCCATGCATCGATCCCATCGAGAGTCCATGGATGGAAGGTGAGCGGAAACTCAAATGGACATGGTTTTCATATCACTAATATGCAATATAGTGGTTCATTGTCTGTTGTGTGCTGTACTCCTCAACGTTCTTATACGGACTTGACACGACAATTGTGGCCGATGTCCAGGTACCGATAGTAGAGAGATTTGGATCAGTTGAGAAGCTGAGTTGGCTTGGAACAGCCTTCCCTTGGGCTCAGTTTCTACCATTCTTCCAATGTAAGCCTGTTCATCCAATACCCACCATCGTCCATCAGCTAATGTTAAAAGTGGTGCGTTTTATAACATATTCGACATTAAATATGTGTATATCATATCACTCGCCCTGTTCGAAGGAGGAAGCGCTCTATGTGGAGGCGCACCTTCCATGGATTCATTGATTGTTGGTCGGGTGATGGCTGGGGTCGGAGGATGTGGAATGTACCTTGGGTATGTTTTGGCAACGTCTTAATAGCCGGACCATTCTGCTAACTCATTACCTAGGGTTCTTAACTATATCGCGATATTCACCACCCTTCGAAGGCGCCCCATATACATGGGCCTGACGGGAATAGTGTGGGGGTCAGGGGCTATTCTTGGCCCAGTGATAGGAGGCTCCTTTGCAGACAGCTCTGCAACATGGAGATGGGTAAGCTTGACCGGCCCTCGATACTTTTGCGCTTATCTAACGATATATTCTAGGCGTTCTATATCAACTTAGTTCTCGCCGCTGTTGCCTTGCCAGCACTTTTCATGCTTGTTCCAAGGCATAAGTCATCTCCGGATGCCCCTGTCTGGTCCAAGCTCAAGGAGCTCGATATCATAGGGATGATTCTTAACGGTGGAATCTACTTTCTATGGGTCCTCGCTCTCACCTTCGCTGGAGTGACTTGGAAATGGAACGACGGGCGCATAATAGCCTTATTCGTCCTATTCGGTGTTACATTGATAGCTTTTGTTGTCCAGCAATACTTCTCCCTCTTCACCACTGCTACTCGCCGCGCATTCCCGGGAGGGTTCCTCAAGAGACGATCCCTGATAATTCTCTATATCAGCACTTGCTGTTCCAATTCGGCGTTTTTCGTTGGAGCCTATTACATTCCCCTATTCTTCCAGTTTAGTCGTGGTGATAGCGCTATCGCAGCCGCAGTACGACTCCTACCATTCGTCATGCTAACAATAACAACCATCATGTTGAGCGGAGCGCTTATGCCAGCGTTTGGATACTATATGCCCTGGTACTTCATCAGTGGAGCATTCTTGGTTGCTGGCTCATCCCTCATGTATACGGTCGACGTCCACACTCCTGCTGCCAACATATACGGATATTCTATTCTCCTTGCTATTGGGGCTGGGGCTACAGCGCAGGCAGCCTACAGTGTCGCAGCAGCAAAAGTGAAAGGACCCGAAGTGAACCAGGCTGTGACATTTATCAACCTTGCACAGCTCGGAGCAACAGTGCTCTGCCTTGCTATCTCAGGGGCCATTTTTCAAAACCTGGCGCTTGGAAATCTTGAGTCGGCTCTTGCTGGGCATGGCGATTACTCGAGGGCAGACCTTATTTCTGCAATTGCTGGTGCAAAAAGCGATATTCTCCAAACTGGATCGCAGGAGGTGAAGGATGCTGCAATTAACGCCATTGTTTCAGCAATGAAGAACGTTTATGTTTCCCTTATCGCCGCCGGGGCACTGGAAATGGTGCTATCATTGTTTCTCAAGCGAGAGAAGCTGTTTATGAAAATGGAGGCTGGCGGGTGAGACATGGTTGCATGGAGGATAGAAAAGGCTCTGTGATACGACACATAATTCACTTTATCAGAAAACTAATAAACGGAAAATTAGATGAAAGACCTAAAGAATAATATAAAACAATAGAAGATGGCAAGCATCCACAAATTTGGATCAAGAATATACCCCTAGAACATTTCTTCTGCAGCTAGTCTCCTCTAACATGTTATTTCTACGTAGGCTCACCCCTTGTTAGAAGGGATATAGTAAGTCAATCGTGAAGGTCAAAGATCTGTAGCATGTTGTGTGAGACTGTTGTTGATCGAGTACATAGCCGTTTTATCCTCGATAGGAGGACTCGTTATATATATTTAGTTCACTTGAGATCCTAGTTAGTATAGGGCGGACAGACATCGGTTGGGCGATTTGATTCTACCCTGAGTCTTCTTATAGAGACTACTGTGCTTCCTCAATGCTTTGAATTGGATGTTCAAAACTCGCCTGTACAGCGGTATTGTTAGGAACGGAGCTGGTATCGAAACCGTTCTGAAAACTTTGCGGCTCCATAGGCTTCTCTGGCGCGGGCCGGCTTTGAGCTCCTTTGTATCTCTCGTTTGCAATTTTGATAAACATATCCCTCTTCTCCTTTGCCCAATCCCGGAGATTTCGATATGCGGATGCCCCCTTTACGAAGTCCTCCGTATTGTTGACCATAGAATATGAGCATAACGACGTCATAATGTACTCCGGGCGGCCATTGCTCTTCGTGGGTGGGGCAATATGATGAGAGTATAGCTTGAGGTGGCCATACTGATAGATGGCAGAAATCGTATAAGCATTCTCGTCATAAATTGGCTTCTGGTACTTGTATGACTGCAAGGCATGTATGCCGCGAGCTCCAATCGTGCCATCATAACATGCTTGCCGCATAGCAACAGCGGGACTCCCATCGGGGCCCTTCGCTTCTAGAAAGAAATTCGGGGCCATCGGAAGGTCTGTCTGGGTGGACGGCACGATGCTGTGATGCAGTTCATCTCGGACTTTATAGTTAAGTTGCTCAGGACGAGCTCCATATAGGATATCGGGTTTTGCAGCGACGAGAGTTCCATCTGTCAGATGAGTAAGGTTGTTGAACAGATAATCCCTTCCGATACCTCTCAGGTCTCCAGTATAGTTGTCGATAACAGATAGAGAGTCAACCAATACTTCTCTCTCATTAAATGCTCGAATATCTTCTTGCTTGAATCTCCGAAAAGCGTCTTCAGAAAATTTAGTTGGGGAAAGGGAACGCCGGGTCCGCGTGACTCTATCGAGCATCTCATCCCAATTGCTCGGTCTTGCTGGTGGGCTGCCGCTGATATCCTCATAACCATCATAGTAAATGCTGTGATTAGCTAGGTGTTGCAGAAATTTTGGACTGTACGCTGTGATAGACGTAGATTTCGTGGTGGCGCGCTTGGGGGGCTTCGAAGTAAAATTGGTGACTCCTGTGGTGCTAATAGAATTCGAGGAGGGTGACGCCCCACCACGCCGCTTCCTAACACCAGCGGTCATCTTGCGAGAGCTAGAGTTCTTTGACCCGGCATTGTTCTGGTAAACCGTTCCCCGGCCAGACCTTTCTGAATGATTCCTGATTGGAGTGGCCTTAGCCGCACCAGGTGTAGTATCCGAGCTTGGTTTGCTGTACTTGGCCGCCCTGCCAGAGCTAGCTCTTGTTGAGACCATTATTGAAAAATGTATTTCTGTTGAAACGCTGGTGGGAGTTTTAGAAGGTGCACACAGCTATCGAGGGACTAAATGATTCCCTGTTTGGCAATATGGTATGTTAGAACGGCGGAGTAGGTCTTCGAATTTCTTTGAGGAAGGCCGTTGCAGGACTATAATTTATCTTGACTGAGGGTTATCCGTAACCTAGGTGTAGTTTTATGAAAAAAACGGGGTACGAGAACCCCAACATATCGTCTTGCCGTAGTTCTTAAATATTATGGTCCATTCTCACTCAGAGTATGAGGCGGGTGGGACCCGTTGGCGCTGGCGTTATTCAATGCGAGACTGCTGTCACAGATTTGTCCATGCCGTAGTCATCCAAAGTCCCGCATTGGTGGATTTTTCTATTTACCATGCTACTGTTATTATCTATTTCTGGGTTCACCTAATGCAAGTGTGTACGGAGTACCTGGAGTCCTTGTCTTGATGCACGTCGTTTATAGCCCTTCTGACGGATATGCTTTAGAATGATCAATAGTAAGCCCAAAGCTTGTTGCATTGCTGAAAAGAGATCGTATTGCACTTATAATGAAGGCACGAAACTTGAATGCAGAGGTGGATGGTTCGAATGAAATATACAGAAAATGTCTGCTTAGCCAGGTTACCTCGTATCTAGTGGGTATACGGGCGGGATTTGAGAATTGTCAGAATAAACAATAGGGTTGGAAACACCCAAACATTAAGGGGTGGTGGGATGATACACTCAATGCATGCAGGGAGATATCGAGGATGTTAAGCGCACTGAGGCGGTATCACATACTCGGTTATCATTGGTTGAATTTAGGCGCCAGCGGATCGGGCCGCATATCACGTGAATATAACTCAAGCTATGCGGATATTAGATTTTCCGACCTCACGTGATATTCACCAAACCTTTGGATTTGCAGCACGAACGAAGTAGCAAGTTCGTCAACTCGGGCAGGCGATTCATTTTGCTCTATGTGAGGGAGAGCAATAGTTCCATGATTAACTCCATCTCGATGCGATCGCTAAGGCTTCTATGCAATTACAGGTTCAAGAGAATAGGAGCATTTTGTTTTGGTCACCCTAGCAAAGAGAGTGAGAGATCTCAGCGGAAACTCTTCGCCGTATAAATGGATGAGGACGTTGCTAGAACTGCCTCGGCCACGCATCCATGGAATGATGTCTAGGCTGACATGGGTATCAACCTATATATATCGGAACCTTCGGTTGATTCTTTTACGAATAAATGATCCCAGAATTTACGTTGGCAGTATCCACTTCACCAGCCCAGTTTGAGCATTCTCACCATGCAACGATCTAAAACGGCTTCGGAGACTACTTTCAGGCTTCCTGGTCCAGATGGACAGCCAGTTGTTATCTTCGTTTTTGCCCGCCGTGGAGAGCCGTTCTGCGTCGCGATTCCTGAAAATAGCGACTGGAGGTATTGGGATCACTGGGAAAGCCCGAACTCCTCCATCTGTACTTCGGTCAAGGTCTTAGACGGCGTCGTTGTGGCCTCGATTTGCGACATTCCCGACAGAAGATCTTCCACCAACGTAGGTGGGAAAGGAACCAAAATATCTTTTCCTCCTGATACTATATCAACTTGGTGCTCTAGACGGTTACCGCGTCTTAAACCGGAGGATCTTATAGTTACTCTTGTTGGGGATGAAGACTTCCACAGAAATATTTGCAGCGCTATCACCGACCGAGACCGCATGGCTTCCCTCGCATCCACGCCGTTTCCCCTTCGTTATCTACTGTCATTCTTAAATATATTCTCATTCTTTCGTCCACTACGCAAATGGATTTTGGATATTATGCTGGCGATTCAGCTCAGAATGATCTTTTATACCTACGGCTTTTGGGTACGCTATCCAACCATTCCGTTCTTTTGGTGGTGGCGGTGTCGGCAAATCTGGGGAGAGCCGCGCGTGCCAGAATGGGCTTTTAGACTCGACTGGCAGATGGAGACACGTCTTGCATATATTGTTCAATCATCATGCTACTGGATCGGGAAACTACTCCTTGGAATGAAAGGGAGTTACCCGGAATACGCCCCTGCCCCTGAACCAGAAGATGGAGGCCCTGAGCCGGTTGAGTATGAACCGTCTGAGTCTGAATCGTCTAAGGAGAAAAGGTGGCGATTCTGGGCCCTAATGCACAGTAATATGGGAAAAACGCAAGAAGAAAAGAGGAGATATTTGATCCGGGATCGGTGGAATGTTTTTTCAGGAGATCAACCAGATGAGGGAGGCGTACACGTTCTATATACACAGCCAGCGGAAGATGTCATTCAGAGGCCCAGCAAATGTGCAAGAACTGTCGATGACACGAGTACATACACAATATAATACCCATGCATCACAACGCCGCAGTATATTCAATGCACGAAAGCGCACATAGTTGACTGTTATCTAGAGAGCAGAGAAACCCATACCGACACATGGCTTCAAGGCTGGCGCAGAAGTAACTAACACTCCCACTCGCTCTAGTTGCTGGACGCTTGTCCACATCTGTAAAGATTTGCCGACCTTAAGTCATGGTATATATGCATATGAGCAGGGAACATTATGACCGCCGCACAACTTCCAACTCCACAAGAGATCGCAAGGTCTGGATAACGCCCATCGAATGCACGAATACCAACCAAGGATGACTAGTTATTGAAGTTGCGCTGGCTAATATACTAATATTCGCGGTAATCTAGTAGGTTATCCCGATGGGACAAGCCAAGCGTGTATCCCCTGCCATGTCGATTACGGAGTATCGTCTGCTGCTTCACTGGGGCATTGTTTCCTGCTCCCTACGGGGTGCCTTGTACTGATATCCACCGAACGAGTTCGTGATACCACCTAAAGTGCAATGGTAACCCCAAGTGCAAGGATACTTGCCAAGTGCCTTGCGCCACACCTGCACGGCGCAGTAATCTCACTTGAAAATTCCGCGTCAGCCGCCTTGGAGATTGGTTCCAGAATTGGTCCAATGGAGTGGACAGTGACTCGCAGCGCCAGCAATATTCTTCGATGTTGACATTATCTATCCCCTCATCAGCCGGCGGACCGGCCATCTAGAGGGTTTTTCCTTACCATGTTTGGGCTGCTATTGGCTACTGAGTGGGTCAAATTTGCCAACTACAATGAATACTCGGCCATTTCGCTTATAATAAACTATGGTATCATACCCATAACAATACCAAAAACGAGTACTGGAGGCTCGAGGGTGCAAAGCTGCAGTGTTTCACTTTCAGTGCATGTAATTGCATTACATGGACGTTTTCCAACAATGCCTTGGAGATGGACTTGACATGATTCGCCGGTCATGACAACGTATATTCCCTGGCGAATACTACCATTATTCCTTTACCATCTAGTCTTATAGTGGAATGCGCAGACAGGGGAGGTTATACCCCTCCATTGGAGGTTGAAAATAGTTTTTCTAATAGCATCACCTCAAGTCAAATCAACGCATCACCCTTGAAAGCGTCATCGTTATACTCTGCAAGGGGGTGAAATAACCATGTTTATGGTGCCTTAAACCCGAAGTATATACCCGTACTGCGGTATCCTAAGAACATAGATCCAGGGATGATAAGTGGAAAAGGGTTTCAGGTCCGGCACTCGCCCCTTACCCTACTATATTAAATTGCTCCAAAGCCGCATTGACGCTCAAATATCTTCGGCCTGCTTCTTTGAGTAGTTAAGCAGACCACACTGTGCAAATCGATTCTGTGATAATGTTCATCTTCCAATTTGTTGGTTGTGTCTTGATCGCTGTATCGGTAGCTTCCCAACCACTGGGCGAGAACGGTTTGTCTAAGCCCGGACCGCCTCTATTGATGTCTATACTACATAACGGCTAATGATCGACCAGAACTTTGCAAATCAACCATTCCCGGCTCTGGTGTGGAAGACAAGGACCAAGTTCATGAGGACAACAGCCGTAGCCTCCATACTACCGTCGGACCGTACCCTTCCCAGCTAAGCTACAAATCTTTCCCCGGCCGAGATGTTCACTTTCTAGGTTGTACAGACGACGCCACGGAGAATGTTATTAGGACGCAGTTACCTAAGCGGAGTGATAAGCGGCGGAAAATTATCACATTAGCAACTGGTGGCCGTAACGCCCTTTTTTCCCGAATTCTGAAGGCGTGTATCTTCGGACCAGATAGTCGTTTGGGGGAAAAATGCGACATACTATTGGAAACTTGTGCGGACGTCATTGAAAACGAACTATACGACAGAATATACGCTGTATACGAAGCTATTTCTATGCAATCTAATAAGACGGGTCTCTCTCCGGTCATCCTACACACTCTTTACGATAATTTCGTTAACGCCGATTCGAATTCGTGCGATGAAAAATCAATGGGGTTTTTTCTCAGTATTAACACAGAGCTGACAAAGGACGTACGGTCTAAATTGTTCTCCTTGACAGAAGGTGTGAACCAACATATCTCTCGAGCTGCTGCAGAATGGGAGTGGAAGACCTCGGGATCCTTTCTGAGGAAACCAGAGTTTTGTCCGCCACGAAATCAACAAATCCCTGAAAACTTGCCTGACCCAAACCCCGTTGTGGTTGTCTCGCCTAACAACCGTTCTGACGACCATCCATTCTGTGAAGGGGGCATCGAAACTTTCAACGACGAAAGCGTGTGGTTTTTCAGCATATTCGGGGATGGCGCCTCAGAAGGGTGCTTTAGTGCTGCTGATATTGATGCTCTCGATTTTAACACTTCTAATTCTTACGGCGTGGATCTTAGCACCTTGGATTATAGCCATGTCAATACAAAAACGTGTGCTGAAGACCCAAGGGTGCAAAACACAGTTGGGGGCTCAATTGAATGCGACCTTGCAAGATACTTTGAATATGCTTCGGGTTAAGAAAGGGCAACATTACTACGTCAGCAGAAAAGTGTATAACCTCGCGGGGGTAAAGGTCGATGACGAGCGAAATGAGAATCTCATGAAGATGGACCTTCAGCCTCTTTCCAGAATCTCAGATACGACGACAGTGCGATAGAATGGCGGCCACAGGATATCGCAGCTGGCAGCGGGGACTCTCACCATGAACTTGTCTTTGCAGGCTCAATGCTGATGGTCGAGCAGAATACCTTCAAGTCTACTCAGATGCTTGATGTCCTTGATGACGAGGATGAAATATGTGACTTGAATTTAGAGCAGGGTAAATCATCGTAGGAATTGGGCATACCATCGTGTATAACTCTGCTGATTGTTGGCCAAAGCCTACAACATGACGATCATTTGGTTAATGGCGTTGACAATGTTTATACTGTAACTAACTAATACCTAATAAAAGAGGATAACTACTATACAATATATAATATATTCTACCTATCATCTATTCTTCTGTTTATATTACTTTCTATATAGCCTCAATAGTAAGAGCAGGCGATAACACCACGTGACCCGATAAAGCTGCAGGTACCTGGAAAGTAACTACTAAATTAATTTGGCGGGGTTTGGATGGTGGGAGTCATTTCTGATAATTTTGATCTTCGACTTCTTTTGCTCCCACTTCTGCACTGCTTCAACTGGAGACACCGGACTGAACAGGGCAAGATGGATACGCCGACCGAGCTACCGGTTCGCCCAAAGCCTGCCGAGGAGAACAAGCCCGCCGAAGAACAGAAACCTGCTGCGGGACAGAAGCCACCAAAGGAAAAGAAGCCAAAGGAGAAGAAACCAAAAGAGAAGAAACCAAAGCCTGCGAAAGCCCCCTCCGAGTCGAAACGCGCAGCTCCCGTCGTCAATGACCCTGATGCCATGTTCAAGGTCGGATTCCTCGCAGATGTGTATAAAGAGAGGCCGCTCGAAGAAACCGCCAACAAACAAGTGGTCACGCGTTTCCCGCCAGAACCGAATGGCTACCTTCACATCGGCCACAGCAAGGCCTTGACTGTCAATTTTGAATTTGCAAAGTATTATGGCGGGATTTGCTACTTGCGTTTCGACGACTCCAATCCGAAGGGCGAGGAAGAGCGGTACTACGAAAGCATCAAGGATATCGTCAACTGGCTAGGCTTCTCACCTGTGAAGATCACCCATACAAGCGACTATTTCGACCAGCTGTACGAGCTCGCAGAAAAATTGATATCGAAAGATAAAGCCTACGTTTGTCACTGCACAGGTAAGGAGGGCTCTTGGTTCAACTATACTGATACTTCAGATGCTGACTCGTTTTTAGACAGCGAGATCAAAGCCCAGCGTGGTTCGGATGGTACCTCAGACAAAAAGGGCAATAAAAGGTTTGCCTGTGCCCACCGTGATCGTCCTACCTCCGAATCTCTTACCGAATTCCGCAAGATGAGAGATGGCGAATATCGAGCTCGAGAGGCAGCGCTTCGCTTGAAGCAAGATCTAGAGAACCCAAATCCCCAGATGTGGGATCTGTTTGCGTACCGAGTCGTTGAAGAGGCCGATGGCAGCTTTGCCAAACATCTGCAGACTGGGGACAAGTGGAAAATTTATCCAACATACGAATACTGCCACTGTGTTTGTGATAGTTTTGAGGGTATCACGCACTCCCTCTGTACCACGGAGTTTGAGCTATCGCGTGAGTCCTATGACTGGGTGGTCAACGAGCTCGACATATACAAACCAATGCAGAGAGAGTATGTATTTGCCCAATATAACCTTGGTGTCACCCATACTAAACAAGTTATAGGTATGGCCGCCTAAATATCGACGGCACAATCATGTCGAAGCGGAAACTGGTTGAACTAGTTGAAGGCAACGAACCAAAGGGATGTAATCGAGGCAAATATGTCAAGGGATGGGATGATCCTCGTCTTTTTACCCTCGTCGGTCTTCGTCGACGCGGAATTCCTCCAGAGGCGATTCTCTCTTTTGTCAAAGAGCTCGGAGTTACGAAGGCAAAGTCTACGATAGACGTCAGACGATTGGAACAGTCTGTGCGCTCTTATCTGGAAGCTACAGTCCCCAGGCTTATGCTTATTCTGGACCCTATTCCTGTTATCATCGACAACCTGCCAGAGGACTACGTTGAGATGATTGATTTGCCCTTCTCAAAGGATCCAAACCATGGTGTAAGCATCCATTCTTCCCTATATAAATTCGGGCTTGACCTTGCATCTGAATGCTGACGTACGAATATAGTCCCACACTGTTCCGTTTACCAAGACCGTCTACATCGACCGCAGCGACTTTAGGGAAGAGGCTTCAGATAACTTTTACAGACTTGCACCCGGTGGGTCAGTTGGCTTGCTAAAGGTTCCGTTCCCGATTACGGCCACGTCCTTTGAAAAAGACCCTGCAACCGGCCTAGTTACCTCTATCCACGCCAATTATGACAAACCTGAGGGCGATGAAAAGTTCAAGAAACCCAAAGCGTGAGTGCTTTTCATTTTTTTTTTAATTCAAAAAGGTTTCCTGTTCTCCTTAATATTAATCTGTATCATTTAGGTACATCCAATGGGTTGCACGCTCTCCCGCTCACAACAGTCCTGTCAGCGCCGAAGTCCACAACTTCAACCCCCTCTTTAAGTCGGCGAACCCCGCTGGGCACCCAGACGGCTTCCTGGCTGACATCAATCCCGATTCCGAAGAGATCCTTCCCAACGCAATTGTGGAAATAGGTTTCCACGAAGTGAAGGAGAGGGCTCCCTGGCCCGCGAAAAAGGGAGAGGCGACTGCGGATACCCCATCGCCTGCATCAGTCCGCTTCCAGGGCATGCGTGTTGCGTATTTCTGCGAAGACAGCACGAGCACGTCTGAGAAGATTGTACTTAATAGAATAGTGACTTTGAAGGAAGACGCTGGCAAGGCGTGAATGTGTCTATGTATCCAGATGCTATTATGATGTACTTGGGAGGCAAATAATAAAAAGTAGTATGAATTGTTCTCAGTTATGAAGTCCTTTTCTAGCTTTTCGCCCATGAAACGGTATGACATATCAATGGGCCGTATTCTCCATTCTCTTGTTGTCCAATATTCGTTGGGTAAAATGACTCCCATTTAGGGGTCGGGAGAAGGAGGTATCTTATGCCAAAAAAGCTTAGGGCTCGGGGTCCTGGAACCCAGCGATTACTATGAAGTAATTCTCCAGCGCCTAGAGAAAAAGAAACGGACTGTAACATCTATTCTAACTATTTAGTTACATCTCCTGTTGACATTCTAGAAAGATGGCGTCGGCATTTCGGCAATTATTTTGCCGGAGACCCGCTTGCTTCACATTCTGCCCGATTGCCGATTCTTTCAACTGAGTAAACATAGAGCTAACGCGAGGGAATAAGAGGTATCCCCATCACAATAGATGCACAGAGAGCTACTAGTGGTGTAAAAATGTCGATGTATCGAGGACTGTGACACTATAAAGGCTGCAGTGTGTAGGACAGATATACATGCCGAGCCGTACATTTTCCACCGACTACCCTCCTTTTAAATGTAGAAGGTCAAGTTAACAGGTTTTCTGGACATGCTATGATACAGATTCACAGGTAGTCGAAGCCTACCACTGGTCCTAGCTAAACAATTCGAATCTGCTACTAGTACGCTGTGTGTCCGGTAGCTTGCACTGAGTTGATGGCGATTTCTGCAGTGTAGCTCTAGATAGTGACGGGAGACAGTTCATTGCATTTGCTTTAGCTGTTGGTGATTAGCGCCACTGCAGAATGCAGAATAGCGACTGAAAACTGAGTGGGTTTCTAGCGGCGTTGTTATGAGCAAGCCAAATGGTCAGGGTCCTGCTATAGTGGGTATTGATGGCTGCATTTTGCATGGTCCGTTTCTTTCCCTTCGCCACGTCTATTAATAGGTTGAGTAAAGGGTAAAGGGTATAAAAAATATATTCAAAACGACCATAGACCTATTCCTATTCATTCAATAATCTTCACACTTGGGGAAATAAAATCCGTAAGAGCCTAATCCGTAATTCCACATGATAAAGAACAGTGCCACTGACCCCCTCCCTTGTCCACCAACAAATGAAAGCCGAAGAATAAAAAAGTAGGTATTAATACCTATGATGTATATAGAAGAGTATAGTCTGAAAAGCCGGTAGATTCTATTCCATATAAAGCTCCAATCGGTTTGAAGCGGGATGAATCAGTGGCTGAGATGGAAGTGCATAAACTCCCAGTAAGACTTGTCGATTGTTTCTAATGATGGAAATTTTGCTGCTGCGGTGTATATGGTAGGGGGTTACCATCCGGTGTAAAGAAGGAAAAAAAAGGCTGTTTGGCTAGATAGTTGATAATACATGTTCCCGAATGGACCCCGCGATGACACCAGGATAAAGAAATTGCGAGTACACCCCTATGATGATGCATTTATTGTTTGCTGCTTGTTGCTCGATTTTGCAATGTTAACAAAAAGTGAATATGACGATGCCTTATTTAGCTGATCAGCTCTGCGAGAGGGCGTTTCTGGTCACGCTGAGGATGCCAGTAGCGAAGAGGGTTTAGTTTAGATGCAGAGGTCGAGCTTCTATGCATCGCAAAAGGGTTATTGTAGTTGATTGGGGGTGTCGTGGGAGGGAGTCCACGTTCGTATGCATTCTGCGGAGGAGTGACGAGCATTTCTTCCTCAGTATCAGCAACAGATTGATGATCTGGAAGATCTATTCGGAATGTGCTCTGTGACAGTTCCACACTGGGTGCTCTATCCGGCCGTAGATAGAGGCGCATAAGCTGCCGCCTCTGCAGTTCGGTGTCATCTGGAGCTATGTCGGTGGTAGCCCGCGAGCGTTTCTGCCGTCTCTTTTGTGAAGAGAACAAGGAGGTCCAATAATCGGAGAAGTAGAAAGCGAAAAACCCGTAGGCGGCGGTTGAAACGCAGGAGATGGTTACGATGATGATTGACAGCATGTTCATCGGCAGTAGCCTCCTCACCAGGATGTTAAGGATGACGTTGAAAAGCCCGAGGATGGATGAAGTGAAACAGGCGCTGTGTAGATCTGGTCAGTATATGTATGGATATAGGGAATGAGATGTATGTGACGGAATTCCTACAAGAATAGCGAGTTGAAGAGGTAGATACTCCTTCGCCATCGCACATAGTACAGAGCACTGAGGAGATATGCGAGCGTGAGGAGGATGACAGCAGCTCCCAGAAGCGCATCCTTATTCGCTTCCAGGCTCACGGAGTTTGGCTCCATCGCAAAGGGGAAGAGGATGAAGCTAAGATAAAGCACGTTAGCACCGCCCAACTTCTAGTTAACCAACTCCAACCACGACTTCATTGGATATCAACATACCCAGCGAGTAGAGACCACGCCGAACCGATGGAGACGAGTTTCCAGTACCATGGCAGTTGGTCTCCCAGTAGGCCGAGGGTCCTGCCCAGCTCTGAGTAGTTACGCGGTGCCATCTTGAGCAGGCGTCATCACATCGAGGGAGCGACGGAGGGTACAGAGTGCGACCAGACCGGCGAACAAACGAGACGAAGAAGATGAGCAAGAAGATGAAGAAGACGAAGAAGGCGAAAGAAGACGAAGGCGCCAAAACTCGTCGCTGTCGGCTGGAGAATGCGACGAGAGGGCAGAGTGTCTCTCTAGCAGTGCGTGGCCGGTCGTATTCACAGGCTAAGAGGCTAGTTTCTTATCGCCGGCAGGGTTTAGCAGTCTGCAGGCTGGTGGGGAAGAACAGAGCGAATCTAACGAGGGACTGGAGTGAGCAGCGGGCAGCAGGAGGGTAAAACGAGTGAATGCGAGACCGTCGACTGCGGGAGATAGGGGGGAATAGCCAGGAGGGAGGAAGCGGATGAGAGAGAGAAGAGAGAGAAGACGAAAAAGAAGACGAAGACGAGGAAGAAAGAGAGGAGAAAAAGCCCGCCGGGTAGGGATCGCTAACAATAGCAGAAAGTGAACGAATAATTACGTCCTCGCCTGCTTCTGCGTCCTTCTTTTCTGCTTCTTCGTCCTTCTCCAGCTACGGGGGATGGTCAAGACAAGGCGCTTTCGTCCCTCCCTGGGATACTCCGAAGATGCATGCATCCTGCGGACCAATCTCGAGCAAGTACAAGGGGGGATAGACAGAGACATCCTGGCCATGGACGCGCGGGTGCAGGCGAAGAACAGAGCGAGGTTCCAGTGTCTCCAAGTGAGTCGGCATCACATCACATCACAGCTCGTCAAACCGGCGCCGGGTTGACAAAGAAGAGCGCCGTTTCGTCCCATCTTCGGCGTCGTTTTTATTGTTGTTCAGTCGCTGGTATACAAGCCACGGCAGCTCGAACAAAGAGACAACGGAGATACTTGTTCGGATCTGCAGCTGGATGCTACCTTGTCCATGGCTCGCCTCGCCTGGTCTTGCCTTCGTACGCTCGCTTCACGGTGCGGGTGTTCTCTTTTATATACATATATATATCTCTACGTCGAAGAGGACAGAATAGGCACACGAGAGGTCCTGCTACAGATCTCCAACATGCGTCTGACATCGGATTCTTCAACGTCAATACTTGCTTTTTGACGTCGCTATGCCGTTCTTGCCACTAATTACGCCACATCCGAGATCCTCATAGTTACTCGGCCAATAGTCGAGCTATCTGCAGGGAATAATCGTCGTCAGCATCCATACAGAGCATCCCAACAAGTGTACGGAGGAGAGGGGATGGACAGGACACCCAAAGAGTCGAATCGTGGGCGGGATCCGAGAAGAAAAAAGGCGCAGACAAGGGCTAAGCTCTGGTTACATTCGATCCCTGGATACAAACCCCTGGTACCCCCGTTCAGGTACAACTCAAAGCCCACACTGGTTGCGCCACTCGCTGGAGGGGTTGACTAGCGTTGTCGATTTTACGCAAAAAAATTATATAGCCTCTGTTAAGACGGAGCCCTGCTCGGAGAGCGGCTCGTTGTGCTCGATGATCCCTGCTGGGTTGGTGCCCATATAAACTCGAAATATACCCGTCGGCTACGTCATGTCTTGTCGAAACATACTTGGCTTCAGATGTGGGGTCTCTACGATAAGGTGTATTTTACGTATGCAATATATATATACACCAGAAAGATTGTTGATCTCTAGCAATGCATGGGACCTTATGAAGGCGTATGGTAGAGTGAAGGTCACAATTAATATCCCAAGGTTGAGAGGCGCCGTCGTATGGCTCTGATACAAAACTCCTGCCTTTCAGTGAGACTTTAACTGATGTAACAACTTGCCTGTTGCTATACCCCAAATGTCGAGATATCTACCCTCAACCGCTGGTGCAAGCCGGCAGCCATCTCTGAAGTACCCCTATCAGGCGGCCATTTGCAGAGAACCAAGTTGAAAGTAAATTCTTCAAAGATTGGTCCTACAAGTCTACTTGTATCTATATCCCAGACCCTGCAATCCCTTTGAAAAATACTGAAGCGAGTTGTTTGCTATTTGGCGAAAATATACACTATTCGACTGGATGGCTATAATCTGCCAATATCTTAATACAACGCTCTGTTCCCATATTCCAAAGCCTGATTACAGTATCCTCTGGCCTTGCCTCTAGTGATGAACCGTGACTAGATGTAGCTGCGAGAAAGCTGCCATGAGGCGAAAATACGGCTGCATTGGTCTGACTATTATGGCCATTGAGCCAGGGTAGGAGATGGCTGGTGAGAAAGGAGCACACTTGGCTATCATCTCGCGGAGCGCCGACACACTTAAGGTGGAAGGCCTGATAAAGACAAGCATACTCCGTAATGCACTTCTAGTTGCAGATTTCCTGTCCATCCTAAGCGTCTTACCCGATGAGAGGAGTTATAGGCATTAGAATTGCATGTGTTTTCTGATCATCAAGTCGAAATAGATTTCACCATGGCGAGTGCAGTCGACTAGAAAGTTACGGCAAGAAAGATAGATCAGCTCAACTGGTGTATTGGAGTCGCGGTAAATATGTAAGACAAAATGAAGTCCATTTTGTGCAAATATTCTCATTGGAACCAGTCCTAATTCTAGTCATCTTGGGGCTAAGAAACGTCAGTATATCGTTTGAGGTATCCGCCTTCGAGGCTTGGTGAAGGGCTAAGTTCTCGACGCTAATCCATTGTAAAAGATTCGCCGTATGTAAGACTCGGGTCTGCTGGTAACGGAGAAGCTCAGGTGGATAAGCATCATTTCCGTAGATCTAGGGGGCGTACGAATAACGCCTGCAGCGTCGCCTTCCCGGTTATGTTCACCAACAGCGTCGACTACCACGAGTACCAGAGCCGAAAAGCCAGAGATAGCTTTGCTCTTCCTCAACGGGTGTGAAATGAGTTTCTCAAAAGGGGGTTTCGAGAACCGGTTAACAAGAATTGAGCCCTCCTTGATCGCATCTGCAACATCCGGCGCCAAAGAAGGCCCCTTATGGGCAAGCCAAAGGGGAAGTGGTAGTGAAGAGTAGGGATACTTTTTTCTGGCCATCTTCGCCCTTTGCAGCCAAAATATGCGTTTCCCGCTGGGTTGTCGATTTGAGTGTTTATATCGGCGACGAGGCTGATTCGAGTATTAGGATGGCACCTGGGGGCATGTTCGTTGACCTGAAAGCAAAGGCCGAATCTCCCGCTGCTTGGAGCGTTAGTATGTTCATTTCTGAGATGGATTTCGGGGGCCCCGGTGTTGGGATTCCAGGTTAATCCTTAGGAATGTCACCGAGCAAAATCCGAGGCGTAGGGTATATCAAAGCCATTTCCTAATTTTAACGCGTATCGGCGAGGGCACAAAGTAGTTATCTCCTTAGACAAAAACCGTATATCAGGCCAAGACACGGGGTATTCCTGTAATTGAGCCTTTGACACGAGGTTGTTTTTTATTAATTTTGTTAAAGGTACAAGTTAGCTATTAGTTAAGTTACGTCGTTAAGCGCTTAGTTTAGTTAAGGTTAAAGGTTTTAATAAGGTGAAGGATAAATTTAAGCATAAGCTGCTTAAGGTTAAGCTTAAGGATTAAGAAGATATACACATTTTCATACCACGAACAATATTCATAATGGTTGACCGCTCAATTATTTGCTGGACGTGCTCCTTCCATTGCGGCTTCTAACTGAAAGTAATCTGCTAGATACGGAATATTTGAGTGGTAGTTAATTTAGTACAATCGGACTTGAAATCTGTGCTGCGAAATTTTATAAATACAACTAGTCACTCCTTTTGCACAAAATTATAATCATACATTTTAAACAGGTAAGCAAGCGAAAATACTCCTACCGTATTATTTACTCAGGGATTTCTTGCCCGATTTTTCTCTTACCATCCCTTGCTTTAGGTCCCAAAAAGCATGCGGCTAAAATAGCAAGGATAACATAAACAATGCCTGCGAGACAGCAAGTGTTAGACCAAAATCTACCTTTGGATTGTATTGAACCACTTACCAAAACCCCAGTTCATGCAAGTGTAGCCAACCTTTTCGCGGAGGAACCCAGCAATGGCTGGGCCAACAGTCATGCCGGTAGTTGCAGCTACATCTGTTATCGCGTAAACGCGAGAGAGACCCCCCTGAGGCCCAAAGATTCCCGGAGTTTTGCTCTCTTGGGCCCTAACAACAGCTGGAAGTGCATCAATATAACAAGACCGTACAAGGAAGTCTGGTAACAGAGTGTTGGCACTTACAGGTTACCTCTATAGATGCAACACTACTCACAAAAGGTCCCAAAATCCCGAGGGCGAGTATAGATGACATGTAGAGCGCTGGGCCCCCAGTTTGGGGAGCAGCCCAAGGGAAATGCTTATTCCCAGCCACTCCAACAAGTCCATAGAACACTGCCTGTAGCGCAAGGCTGATCGCGACAGGCAATCGGATTCCAATATGGTCACGTAACCGTCCGACGGGGTAGCTGAGAAAGAGAGCCGGAACAGATAGGAGGAAGAACATTGTTCCAACCTGCCTTGGTGTCCACCCAAAGGTATTCTCTGTGTATAGAGGAAGCGTGGCATGAAAACTGGTGAGCATGGCTGTAGCAAAAATCGTAATAACCAGAGCCGTCATCACACGGCTGTTGGGAAGTAGAAACGCCCAGAAACCGAATGTAGTGGATAGATCACGAGAATCACTTTCTGAGGGAAGAAGGGGCGTTGTTTCTTCCAAGCTATTGGAGGAAGCAGGGCTCGGTTGCGCTGGATTCTCTATCATCGCCAAACGCGCGATCATATCTATAAGTAGGATACCGAGAGGTACACACCACGTCAACCAGTATCCGATAGCCTCTATCAAGATACCGGAGACCATAGGCCCGCTAATCATACCCGCGCTGGTAAAAGACATAATCACTCCAACCACTTTTCCCATGTCTTTCTCACTCACTGTGTCTACTGCGGTGGCATGGCCGACAATCCAGATAGCGGATCCTGCAATGCCCTGAAGAGACCGGCCAAGGAAAAGCGCAACAAGCGAAGGCGACCAGGCAACTAATATCGTTCCAGCAATGCACCCCACTAGCGATAGAAGTAGTGGAGTTCTCCGACTGGACATCTTGTCAGCGAAATGCCCGATTATGGGCCCGGAAATGGTAGAGACCAGGCCATGCAGGGTGAGAACTGCGGAGGTGAGACGCTGAGTCTGGACATCATCTTTGTGTAGGCGCTCTCGAAATAAGTAAGGTAGCAGAGGGATGAGGAAACCGTAAAGAAATAGTTCTAGATAGTTAAGTTAGAGAACATTCCATAGCGGATAGGGTTACGAAGACATACCCATGAACAACCCAATAGAAATGGTACTGACGATGAACCATCTCGAGGAGCGCCATTTGTAGCCGATAGTCTTGGTGTTGGCAAAGATCATATTGTGCTAAGCTAGCTCTGAGGGAGCTTTGGAGGAGCTTAAGAAGAGTAGACGAAAATAAATATTCTGCAGAACTCGTTATATTACCTCGTTAACTGCTTTGCTCGAGGCTCATGCGGTACGAGAATTAGCATCTGATGCAAGGTGGAGGGAAGGGCAGTCAGTTCAGCCTATCTGATGTCCATAATTCGGTTTCAGGCGTGTCAACTCTACATTAGTAGCAATGTATCCGCGATTGGTGTTTGTGGCGAGATGAGTGAGGGTCTTCCAAAGATATCAGTGGATGGAGAGCTATCGTGGAGCAAAATATAGATTGGTTTTAGTGTTTGCCTAAAATTGAAGCCCAATAGATCGTCTTAAATACTAAGAAAGCCGGGGGACAACCTGGATTGGCTCAGAGCTCAACTATTCTGTTACTCGAAGTTGAGTTATTAAACAGCTCCTTGATGTGACTTGTATCTCATCTACTGTAGAAGAAGTTGAGTGTACGGAGTTACTAATTACTTTTGCAGGGCTAGTTAAGAGTCAGAGAGCGAGCTTAGGGGGCTAACTAGGGGGAGAGCGCCTAACTTACCTAAAGAGAAGACCCTTAGGCAGGGGAGCTTCGGGGGCCATGACTCAAGCATCTTGACTCACTCCAACAGCTTGTTCAGAGTATTTTCTTTCTTCTAGTCTACCGTCCTTTATACTTGCGACAAAAATCATCACGACGAACTAGAGGCCAAATGGCGATGAGCGAGCTCCCTACCTTGGACGCTCTACCAGTTGAGATCCAAGAAGCGATCATTTTCCAGCTCGGCAGCATCCACACCCTGAAAGCTGCTGCTGCATCATGTCGCTCATTAAGGAATCTTGTGTTATACCACCAGCATGAAATCATCAAGCGGATATTGAGGTCGATAATTCCCGATGATGTGTTCCCAGAAGCCCTCGCAGTTTTCAAATCCAGGAAGCTTCTTACTACCGATGTCGATATCGTCCAGCGCCAGTCTGATCAATACTTCCAATCACTGAAGGGTATTCAGCTACCAGATTTTTCGTTAAGCGAGGCTGCCGCTCTTGAAGACTTCCACCGGCTTGTCCTGAGATTTTCCGCCAGCTTTGCTTCCAATGCACTTTCTAAACACCCCGTCACTGGGGCTGCGGAGGAAAAGCCGTTGCCTCTTTCCAGGCGGGAGTCCTATCGTATCCAGCGGGCCTTGTACAGATTTGAGCTTTACTGGAATTTATTCAAAGGAATGGAGCAAGCATGGCCCCCGAGGAGAGTAAATGCGCCAGCCCCCTCTGTGAAGTACCAGTCGGAGTGTTTCTTTGACCGTTTCGCCCCGTGGGAGAATGAGCAGCTTGCCTGTATCCACGATTTCTTATTACGGGTAATTGACGAATGTAAGGACCTTTGAAGACTGATAACGAGGGCCATTAATTCTCACGGCTCTCTCTATAGCTTACAATGATGTTGCTGCACACGATGTGGAGTGGGGTGCGTTAGGCATTCCATATAATGAAGGCTATGAAGCTTGGTCGATTAATGGTTATAGAGCCCACTATGTACGCCCTCTGACTACATTACTGAGGCTCTCCATCTTACGATTTATCTAGATATCGTTGGGGCTAGAATGGATTGATCGCCTCGGGAGAACGAGGAAGTTCAAACATCGGCGAGAGCTCTTAACCGCCAAACGCCATATGCTGCCTATCTCCTTCAGTCGAGGTCTCAAAAATCGAGTTGTGATCTCGTCTACGGATTATGTTTCACTATCTGAGTATAGCGAAGAGCGACTAAAACGTGACGTCCGGAGGCCTGCGATAAAGCACCAAAGTGGCCCAGCTGAGGTTTGGAGGGTCACGCATCTAGACAACTCTAGCAACAATTTTGTGATGGCTAACGAGCATATTCCTCTCCGCGAAAGGGGGTATGTAATGTGGAGCTACGGCAGGCTCTCGAAGTGGGGATTGCTTGAAATTCCATGGCAACGACCACTGCCTAACTCATACAGCCCTTCAGTGGGAGTGGCAGACGAGGTGAATCGATCTTGCCGTCGGCGGACTGAAATATCACGAAATGGTGGGAGTGGGTGGTGGAGTGAAAATGATGAAAGCAAGGTTGTATATGAGGAACGGGTGACCGACTTCTCTCAACAGAAAGACCGTACGGTTAGATATACTATCTCCCCGTCTGGAGACCGTGTTTACCTTAAGTGAGATGTACAAAATAGCACGGAGTGTACATTTCCAATATCTAACCCGAAAGCTATACTAGATTGATAGTATTGACCAACGATATAAGATACCCAAGTAGAAACTAATCAGGGTCTTGCCCGCTAGTTAGGTGAGGCACTACGTTATATAGTCAAGCATATCAATTTCGTAGTGTTTGATGGTAAACTAAGCCAAGAGTGCTCGCTTAGGTGCAGCAAAGATATCCCTGGATCTACCTATAGATTAACCATGGATGACTGTCTCACCTGGGCTGCATCCGTTGCGCTGGGTAGCGGTTCGGCCGTAGTTCGTATTTTACTAGAGCGTTCGATCCAACCAGGTTCAACATCCAGATGTTCCCTCTTCGACAATGGACTCCGGGTCTGGCGGGTTCATCCATGTAAGATCCTTCTTCTAGCAATGGTCAATCCTGATCGACCTCGATGCTGGGAGAGCCAAATGTGCTGGCCCACTTGGCTACTTTAATTCTTACCGAGCCATCTCAATGTGTATTCCTGTTAGCAGTTCATACCTGCGCTTAAGCCAAGGGTTTCTGATTGTAGCCTTATGTTCGTTGTATCTGGGGGCTTGCGACAGGATAGAACAAGGATGGTGAGGAGGGCCCCCAGATCTCTAATTCCCAGTTCCTCCGACCCCGAGTGATTTACATGCATGGGTCAGCGGCACAAAACAGCTTTATATGGGCATGATCCCCTCTTTGATAATGTCTGCTAATATCCCTTTCACTCTCTTTCTCTTTTTCTTATATCTCCGATATATTGGCGTAAATGACTTTTAGCCAACAACTATCCGACTCTATACGCAGGCTATGCAACTTCCGAATTTATGATGGAAGACGCCCGCGTTGACGAAAAAGCTGTTGACCAGCCTGAAGCCGCCGACGGTACTACTGATCATGCAACACCTAAAAAACCGCTCGGTTATCGGTTCTGGCTGGCCTTTTGGGCCATCGCCTTCACCAACTTAGCGGCAGCATACGACTCCACCACGCTTTCTGTGGCTATACCGGTAACAGTTGACGTCATACTTTGATTTGAGGTCTAGATAATTGATGTCAGATAGGCAATATCCATGGACCTTGGTGGTTCTTCCTTAGAGGCATTCTGGGCTGGTACTTCGTATCTCCTAGCAACCACCATTTTGATGTTGATCTGGGTCACGCTGAGCGACGCATTTGGTCGCCGCTCAATTATTATTATAGCATTAGTGATCTTTGCTGTGGGTGCTATTGTCTGCGCCATTGCACATAACTGGACTCAAATGCTCGCCGGACGGACAGTCCAAGGAATCGGTGGTGGAGGGATTATTGCGCTCACCACCGTGCTGGTCACTGATATGGTGCCCTTACGAGAGAGGGCGAAATTCTTTGCATGTATAAGTGGAGTCTGGGCCGTGGGGAGCACAACAGGTCCCATCATCGGCGGTGCTTTGGCTGAGGCAGGAGCCTGGCAATGGATCTTTTGGCTGAATCTTCCTATAATCGGGATCTCGATGGCAGGAATCATGCCCTTTCTGCGACTCTCCAGTCGCCCTCGAACTCTGTCCGAACGGTTTGCGCTCTTCGATTACCCTGGATCAGCGTTGTTCATTGCATCACTCACTTCGTTTCTCATACCCATCACATGGGGTGGTGTGCAGTACCCCTGGAATAGCTGGCACACTTTGGTACCGCTGGTACTCGGAGCCGCTGGCCTCGTTGGGTTTGGCATCTACGAGTTCCTCTCCAAGTCGTGGAACGGAAAGAGGCCCGTTTTTATACCCCCAAACGTCTTCAGAAACCGCTCCGTCGGCATTCTGTACGTTGGCAGCGTTTTTCATGGCCTCATTCTCTACAGCATGGTATATTACATGCCGGAGTTTTTTCAGGCTGTAAAAAACTATGATCCTCTGATTTCTGGCGTACTAGGACTTCCACAAACAGCGACGATTGTTCCATGTTCTGTTGTCGTGGGTATCTTAGTTGGAATAACTGGTAGATACCGCTGGGCCATATGGGCCGGTTGGGCGCTCACCTGTTTTGGACTCGGGCTTCTTATCCTCCTAGATGTGCACACTTCCGTAGTACAATGGGTATTCCTAGCGGCAGTGTCGGGCTTTGGAATCGGCTTACTCTTCCCATCGGTTCCCCTAGCGATTCAATCATCGGTGCCACAAGAGGACGTCGGCATGGCTGCTACATTGGTGCAGTTTTTCCGGTCGCTAGGGCAGGCTCTTGGGGTAGCAATTGGAGGAGCAATTGTTGATAACCAGTTACGGGTAAACTTGATAGATGCCGGTCTATCTGATCAACCAGCCTCGCTTATAAGGCTGACCAGGATACTCAAAGAGCTTCCGCCTACCGCACCGTTAGCCATTGCCCTGAGGCAAGCCATGTCCAAATCATTCCGGACCATCTGGATCGTGATGTGCGGGTTTGCGGCATTAAACCTCTTGCTAAATTTCCTAGTTGTGGAGTACAGCATGAACCAGGAGCATAAGACCGAGCAGCGATTCATACATGAGAAGGAAGGGCATGTCGATTCGAACAAGGAGTGAGATGGCATATCCTCAACCCCAGTCCCAAATGGCCGGTAATCTCGGTGGTATGATAGATAGTGATGTATCCCAAGATACCTGATCACGGTTTCATTTTATTGTCATAAGGGGCTGGTGGTATAATATAAATCGCTCATCCCCAGGGCCGATGTCTATTCTCATCATTCAAAACGGAGGATTCCTTGCTGCAGAATTTCCAGTCCTGTCAATCGTGTAGGCTAAGTGTTGCTGATAGGGCGTTGCGTTCATCGTTGGTCCAGTTCTAGGGAGTGAGCAAAGAGATGCTCCTCGCTTGTTGTTTACTTGTTTACTTGGTTGATGTTTGAAATTTGTGCTTCAATGGAAGGTTGAGGGACCGATCACATGACCTTCGGCACTCGGCATTTCGGCATTTAGATGGAAGATTTCTGTGGATTACCATCGTGGTTGATTTCGCGGAGTATATTGATACCATTATCAAGAATTCTAGTTATACATTGCTACTATTGCAGTTTTATGCTTGGCTGTGAACTTTAAACATCCCATCTTTATTTGGTTGGCTCTAAGTCTCGCTTAAGGTAGATTGAGCATTGCACCGGGCTTAACTCAAAGATTTCAGAGTCTTCGATATTAGGCCCACCCTGTCAGCAACGATCAGGTCGACTCCGGCTTTTGCTTGTAGCTGTTGTGATACTCATGATTAGCTGCTATCCCAGTCGCATGAATCTATACGTCAGGGTAGAATAAACTCACCTCCACACTCTCTGGGATATTATTCAAATTTCCGTAGCTAGCACACACTAAGCCCTTCCCTTTTACATAGCCAACTAACTGTGGGCACATAACAAGAACGTCTGACGCAAAAACAACCCCAGATAGGCCCCATTGCGTTGCAAAGCGTACTGCAATTTGTAAACTCCCGGCTCGCTGCTCTCTATCTGCTACTGGCAGCTTTCCTGCGTTGGTGATGAAGAATATGGGATATGCCTTTTGCTTGATCGCAAGTAAGATGCAGATTTCAGGGGTGAAGGATGAGATGATTATGTTGCGAGAGTTGGCATAACGTGATATCAACGTTAGTATGGTATCGACGAATGTGTTAAGGTCAATGGCCACTGGGGCGATCTCAACGGCAGATGCTTCATGAATGCGAGGGTATTCTACAGTTGAATAGTAAGCTAAGTGGCCTCTTGCCTAGGACCGTGGAAAAGTAGAGACGTACTGAGTTCTATATCGAAGCCTACAGTCTCAGGCACTTCGCGCAGAGCTTCCTCCAGGGTGGCAAGAGATGTTTGAATAAAATCTCCACGGGTGTTGGGTTTAAATCCCTTGCTCGAGAAGTAAAGGGTATGCTTCATTCTATCTCGGGACTCAATGACCCTTTCCTCTTGACTTCGAGTTAATGACCGAGAGCGCGCCCTATTGTGGTTGGAGTTATCCTCTGGCGATGATTGCATACTGCTAGCGTGCATGAACTAGTGGTGTCAGATACAACAAGTAGCATAAATAAAGAGGCTCTACTTACTTGTTTCAGTGTTAAGTCATGGATCGCAACATCAGTGCCTGACTCGCTCAGTGACAAGTCGTGATAGAGAACTGGCACAAGGTCTCTCGTCAATTGTACATCTAATTGCAAACGTAAGCAAAGGTAGGTTCAAATGCCATTGGCTAGAAAGGGTTTGTTTCTACCAAACTGCCAGTAGCGTTAGTATGTGATCCTCATAATATTATCACTGTAGATTGTACGAACCTCGACATGGGATGCTCCCAGGTTAGCTGCAGACATAAATGACTAAGTTGATTTATTTGTAAGTGCCTGTTGAGTAATACACGAAAAATGGATTTCTACCTGTACGGTATTCTCCCCTAGCTGAAGGTAGTCACGGCTACCAGTATTTTGGCCTGAACCTATGATGGGTGTCAAAACAAAAACTTAACAAGGAGAGATTGTGTCCATACCTCTATGTCCAATTAAATGTGCTGGCTGTAATTTTTCCAAGTACTCAAAACTCGAAGTGGGAGTGTTTAAATGGGGAAACGGGGTAGCCATGAAGGATGTGAATGTGACAATTCCCAGCAGTTTCATTGTCTCCTTTCCCAAAATCGGTACAGACTGTTCTCTAATTAGGCTCTCACGGTGAGAACTAAACGCGTTGCTATTACTCTGCAAAAGAGATACCCCACTGCCAATAAGTGTGCCATTTGTACTATCAGAAGAGGTGCTTTGGAGCAATCTAAACACAATATGTGTTTCCAAAGGATCATCAATAGGAAACACGAATGTATCATCTATTGAGTCACCTATAAGTGGTAGAACCAGGGTATGAGTAGGGCTGTTTTCCGTAGAAGTTGATATTTCCAGTGACATGGTGGTATCAATTAGCCCACGACACGACTCTCGTGGAGGGAGCCTCAAATCGAGTGGCTGGACCTGCCTCCCCTGTTGCACAGTCCCAAGGTTGATGACCAGATACATAGTGTTAGGCTGGGTCGTATACTTTGACGTCACTCCATTGGGTCCGTTGACAGTGTTTACTGTAATCTTGTTCGTTTTAAGCCTCTCAGCCGTCGTAAAATGTCCCCTAAATGCCGCGTGTTCCCTTGCTGTCCAACCTCGGGAGTCAACTAGGTGTTCATTCGCACCAGCCCGGAGAAGAGCTTCAACGATTGGAAGATGGCCTCTCGCGCTTGCCGTAAATAATGGTGTCCATCCGTATGCTATTTCCTGGACGTCAATGTCCGCATTTTGACAGGAAGCGACCGTCAAGAGAATATCAACGTAGTCTTTACGGCCAATTCGGGACGCGAGGTGCAAGCAGGTTTCTCCGTTATGGGAAAGATAATTGATATTGATACGACTGGAAGCAAGGAGCTGGACCAGGTCATCGTTTTGGTTTTTGAGAGCAATAAACAGCAGTTCATTGAGTATTCCACTAAGGTGCTCATTTTCATCCTTAGCAGTAGCGCAAGCATTTTCATCTAATGCAGTCAGAAATATATGAGTAATCTGAATGTGCCCTCGGATCACAGACCAGTGAAGCGGTGTTAGATCTGTGCTGTCAGTGGCTAATATAGCCTCCCCAGGGAGAGTATTCCAACGCTGTAAGGCTTGGGGGATAATTTCGCAAATCTTAGTGAGCCCATACTGCGCACTATAATGTAGGGGAGTCATGCCAGCCGCGTCTGGCATTAATAAGACATCCTTGGTCCTTATCCCAGCATTGTCAACCATGAGCTTAAAAAGCTCCATGCCTATCCTCTCAGGGATAAGATCAGAATTCGTCGGTGAGTTATCTCTATTAAGGGAGTTGTAATTGTGTTGACAGGTTAGATGAATCACCCCAAGGAGGCTATTTAACCAATGGTGGGTAACCCAGAATTCTCTCTCGGACCTATCCATGACCACGGTCTTCGCGCATGACCAAGCCTGGCACTTAATCGATAATGCTAGAGCATCATTGAACAACCCATCGAGCAACGGTTTAGGGGATGCGCTGAGAACAGGCCTTAGCTTCCCGAGCGTATCACCCAATTTGGAAGCTTGGTCGGTATGAATATAATTGCCCATAGTAATAAGATATGGAAGCGCATCAGGAACTTTGTCGGCGAAATGTATCAAATGGCGAGAGATGTCAGTAGTCTGAACTGGAGATTGTGGCTTTTCATTGCCTCGACGAAGACCATCGATCAATGCTTGTAGCCTCTCCATCTCCTTCAAACACTGTTTCTCACGACAAATTTGCTCTTCAAGCACCGCCTCTGCGTCCTCGTCACTTGGATATGAAAGCTTTTTGTTGACCTTTTCAATCTTGGCGTATATTCTTAAAGAAGCCTGATAATTCAGTTTGTTGAACCACTGCAGCTTGGTATAATCATCGAGTAGCTCTGCATAAATTAAGCGACTATCTTCAAGACCTAAGTTATCCGCCAGACTCCCGCCCAGAAATCCTGAACCAGACCAGACTTGCCCATAAGGCTCAAAAGCGGCCTTCTCCTTGCTTTTCAGAACTAGGAAATGTCCCTTGGAGAATACACCCAAGGCAGCAATATCACGGCTGAACGATGAGTGGAATCCTGGTACATAGTCAGGTTAACTACTTAACTGACACAGCCAGAACTCGACGAACCTTTCACTTCGGCCGCATATTCGGACAGATGTGCCTTTTGTTCAACCAGCTTGAGCGAAGCCTTCAGCTGTCTGTAGGGGAGGTAGTGGGATTCCCATTCTGGCACCTGGAATGACAAAAACTTCTCTTCGAACTTCATGGCGACCTATTGTTACCAAGAAGGCTGGTAAATGAGCTGAGGAGGCGGAAGTAGTTGAGCGGACGGCTAGTTAACTAGATGTTCATTTCGACAGCTTTGATCGTGGAGAAGCACGTCTTGTCGCAAAGGTTGGATGCCAACATGCCGCTGAAGTCCAAAAGCCCAAACAAGGATAAAGACTTAACAGGGGAATCCTTGACAAGCTCCATAGCGCTTAATAAATGGCCGTGATTCGTTGTCAACAGTTAACTCGTCCTCAGCCAATCGGTGGTTGAAGCCCCGGGTGTCCATCATTGCTTGATGCTTCAGAAGATCCATCTTGTCGAGTTGATATATTCGCCTCTTGACTGCTAACTTGTCTCATAGTTGGTTACTTACCATGGATCCGCTATCGCTGACTGCCGGTATCATCGCTGTAGGCACTATTGCAGGCCAGATATGCTCTGCTTTCACCGAACTGAGGTCGCTCTGCCACAGTCTTCCTGGTCGTCTCCACGCGTTGAATAATGAGGTCGCCGACTTGGAAATCGTTCTCTGTGAGCTTGCTTCTCTCACAGAACAACGAACAGCTTTGCCTCACAGCGACCAGTCGTCTCTTCAGCATCTCCTGAAACAGGCGAAAACCAAGCTACTAGACCTGCAAAGCATCGTGAGTCGACTACGCAGAGCATATCGAGATGCAGCCGTTCCTTTTGTCCTTGGGGCATTTAGCAAGGAAAAGGCCAAACTCCAGGCGCTGCAAGAAGAGATCAGATCTGTCAAATGCGATCTAAACATCATGCTGGGAGCCTCTAACTCGTACGCGACTTTTTTGCTAGATATCTCTCGAAAGCTGACCGTTTCTAAAGCTGATTTGAATCCAGACAAGATATGACCCATATGCGTCTCCAGCTAGAGGCCATGTCTGTCCTCACAAGAGAGTCTTCACAGGAGAATCTTGCTTTACAGGGCCATCTCATGAGCAGTCTTACCCATGTGGATGCCCGTGTAGCTCGCGTAGAGGAGCTTTTACGAGCTCAAGCACAGAGAGTCAAGGAAGATCAGTTTACCCAAGTTGGGCCACGATATAATGTCGTAGCTGCTAGACGACGCGTCTCTTACTCCAAGAAAGCTGCTGAATCCAGAAACAGACAGTCAGAAGGATATAGTACTGGGGTTACGCCCTATAGGCTTCGCTGTGCTCCCTCGTGTACCTGTGCTTGCCACACCCAGCAAAAGACGGCCTCTCCTGGCCTCCTCAATCGTCTTTTCGGGCAGATGTTTATTGGCTACTCGGGAATTCCCTACCTATCTCCAAGTTGTGATGTCAATACCTGCACGAAATACCGCGCGAGTAAGATAAGTATGGAATACTGGTTTCCCATGGGGTTTACATCTACGATTCTTCGGATGCAGGCCGGATACCAAGCAAACACTGGTCTTCTTTTCCAACTCCAGACTCTAAGGAGTGTTCCTAACGATGCCCAGTGTGTCAAGTTTGCGTTAGACGGAAACATCGAAGGTCTGAAATACCTCTTTGCCAAAGGGCTGGCATCTCCAAGAGACGTTAGCCCTGCAAGGGGATATTCACTCCTACGATGGGCACTTTACGGGAAAAGATATGCCACATGTGAATTCCTGATTCATGCAGGCGCGGATCCGGACTATAGGCCGATAGCAACATCTGATAATAGCCCACGCATCAAGGCCTGTCATTTTCTGCTCGAAGGCAGCCTTCCAGAGGCAGGCACCGATGCATTGCGCTTAATTTCAAGGGGTGGTCACTACGATGACTTCATTGACGAGTCAAATTTCACTCAGGCCCATCGAATTATTCTAGGGTTATCGCTCCAGAGCTTGGAAGAGGAGCTCAAGATTCACCCTGATGATATTGACGCACAGGACGCTATGGGCCGCACTCCTTTAGCTTGGGCGGCGGCGCGAGGAGATAGTCATGCGGTGGTGACTCTGCTAAGCCATGGAGCCGATCCAAACATTATGGATGTACAAATTTCCGGACCAGTATCAAATGCAGCTGCAAGAGGCTACACCGCATGTGTTCGGTTGTTGCTGGAAGCTGGCGCGCATTCCGACCCCCCAACGCCTCCAGGAATAAAAAAGGGCTCTCCACTCAACGTTGCCGCACGCAATGCTACTGATATCCTCCTTCTTAAGAACCTACTAGATTTTGGTGCAGATCCCGATTCAAGTGGAACAGATGGGGACACTACCCTCATACATGCTGCTCGGACCGATAATGCCAGTTTTGCGTTGTTGTTCCTCGAGTACGGTGCAAATATTAACTACGTTTCGGCAACAGGAGCTTATACTCCTTTAACCACTGCCATCACTTATAACAGCCACAACGTACTCCGCCTGATTCTTGACAGGTGGCATGAATACAGTGACTGTCCGCGCTTGAAGGCTCCGAATTTACTCCAGGCTGCTGCCTTATATGCAGACGTCGAGACGATTCAAATTCTCGCTAACATGGACCATCTTCGGTCAAGGCAGGACAAAGAATACGCGATTGGAGATTTCAGCGGTCGCCTGCACCAGCGGCCTGATCTCACGGAAGAGCTGACTCGTGCGTTTGGTCAGTTGCTGGATGCCATTAACGATTGCCCAAAGCCTAAAGATTGCCCTGAAAAGCTATTAGAATCAGGCCTAATGCCCCCTCTCTTCACGAGGGGTACTACTACCACATCCGTGGAAAACGATCAAGAGAGTCCGGGCTCTGGGTGTTTCTTTTCCTGCCCCGCGTCTCCTGCAGACTCCTGCATTCTCTCTGAAGGCGATACCCCGGTTGTGTCATTTGATGAGAGCCCCCCGAAATATGTGAGAGACCATGACTACCTCCTATAAATTAATGGGAGATAAAAGTTTTGGGTAAATGCGCTGTTGGTTTTAGGCTTGGATTAGCGTGGGAGGCAAGCCGCTTTAAGTGTGATAAACACGGCACGATGGCTATCTCCAACTAATCTAGCCAGATACAGCTAAGGGCATGATAAGAACTATTATAGAAGAGAAGGTAGTATATTGACTATACCCCTATACACTTATTCAACTCTCAATTTTCTTATCACGTCACTAATATCTTTTTTTGTCTGCTACATAGTTATTTTAAGTTATCTTTTTGAGTAGAGATATTAGGCCCCTTTCTAGTTCTATACTTCTGAAGCCGAGACTATTTTTGAAGACTCCGATTAATTATCCGTTCTGAGATCTTGGCCTGAGGGGTCATTCTAGTTGAAGGCTGGGGAGTGGTATCGAGATGCAGTGTATCTATAGACGTCCTTGTGAGCAGCTCAGGTAACTCCCCGCACCGTCTTTGAACCACAGTGATTTCGTTCTCTGACAAGAATTGCTAACTGGTTCATTGCAGTTATACCTATGCCGCCTATACCCGGCTTTATAGCTTGTTTCAGCTTACTCTGGGCTCATTATTGTTGACACTAAACCTCGTATAAAGAGACTACAACCGTATATATGAACTATATATAACCATATAGTCGTGGACGAGCAAGGATAATCCGCCATCCTCTGTTCAATTCTCCGCATACCCATCTCGCGCCGACTGACAAGGTCCCTGGTGCACCCCGCATCAACTCCGCTCAATTGATTATACAAGGCAGCAGCATGACGCAGCAGAAAGGGCCTCCAATTTATAAATATTTGGTATCTTTTCGGACTCTTCCCAGCTATGCAGTGTATATCGATCAACCTGTGGGCAGCCAAGTGGAATAGTGTATTAAACAGGGTCGGAAACTGCAGACTTATCCAAGGATGCAGCAGGACGTTATGAATGAGAAGCAGCTGAGAGCAATTGCTCCTCAACGATCGAGTCGAAGCCTTCACCATGCGTTGCTGATTGCGGCGGCCACTATATGCTGTGGACTTCTGGTCTGGCAAACCTTCGGCCTCGGTCAGAATATGCAACACCCCTCCGTCATTCGATCAAGACAGGTGACCGACGATGATATATCTACGTATCCTGGCGAGCACATCCAGTGGGAACCATGTGGTCAAGTTGACCATCGCCCATTGGAGTGTAGTTCGATCGCCGTGCCAAAGGATCAATTCAACCCGAGTAACTTCGATAACGAAACATTCAATATCCCGTTAGTTCGGATGCGGGGGAAGAATGCGACCCAAAATCTCCTCGTCAATCCCGGTGGCCCTGGCGGCAGCGGCTTTGCCTTCATGTATGGCGATGCCCTGGAGATAATGCGTGTCATTGACGAAAGCTTTCATCTATTGTCCTTCGATCCGCGAGGTGTCAACTCCTCGCGTCCGCTGGCCACCTGCTATCCCGACCAAGAAACCCGCAAGCGACTACCAGAGATCAAGGCGACGGACCCCTCTGCAGATAGCCCGGAGGTCTATGCCTGGACGACGAACTTTGCCCATGCTTGCTCGGACACCATGGGCGAGTCTGGCAAATACATCAACACGCCCCAAACTGCTGCAGATATGAACAACATACTGGATGCAGTTGGACAGAAAGACATGGCATACTGGGGCTTCAGTTACGGTAGCATCCTGGGACAAACATATGCGACGATGTTTCCAGACCGCTCTAAGCGGGTTATTATTGATGGCATCGCCAGTCATTTCGACTGGTATGGTGCATTGATTGAAGACAAGGACTTTATCGACAGCGAAAAGGTCCTGTACGGAATTTTTGACGAATGCGTCAAGGCGGGCGCTAATTGCACATTATCTGCTTTGGCAGATACTTCAGAGGAGCTTTATCAAAAGTTCATGGACTTTACGGCGCAGATACAGGCGGAGCCAGTCAGCGTGTACGTCAACAACTCCTTATATGGTGTTCTTGATTACCATAGCCTGTGGTTCAATGGAGTATATAGGGCCCTTTACAGGCCAAGTGGCTGGTACTCGTTTACTGATCGTTTGGCTAAGCTGATGCAAGGAGATGCGACTGAGGCATTCCTGGCATATGGATTTGGGGATCCGTTTACACGCATCGGCGACGGGGACATTGTCATCCATCTGAATGATGGGCCATCAGGCAGCGAACATTGGCCGCAGGAGAGAACGAAACTACTCGATCAGCTTCTTCCGTGGTATGCGAATAGCTCGTTTGCGTTTTCACAGAACAAGCTATATTATGCTAAACAGCAATGGCGTATCCCTCGAACACACACCTTTAAGCCACGCCAAAACGTTGAAACCGCCCACCCGCTGCTGGTTCTTTCGATGACCTTTGATCCAGTCTGCCCTCTCGCATCGGCCAAGGTTGCCACAGAGTCCTTTAAGGGATCAAGACTCGTTGAAGTGAAGGGATACGGCCATTGTTCCCAGGCGATGGAGTCCTCTTGTGCCGCCACGCATATTAGAAACTTCCTCCAGAAAGGTGTCTTGCCGGATAACCATGTGCAGTGCGAGGTGGACAACAAATACTATGTCAAGCCAGAGTAGAAGTACCTAGTTAGCCAGCGCTGTAGGAGATAACCGTTGTGTCATCAACCGCTTGATGGGCATACTCCAAGATAATACTCCCTTCCAAATGCGATGAAATGGCCCTCAACTTGCTGTGGACCACTTATATTATATTGGAGACCTGGAACAGGGTTAGAATAAATAGTATAGTATTGCGCTCACTCGGGCTACCCGCTCCCCGGTCATACCCTCATGATGTTCTCCTGGTCATCAGGTCCTCGTCATCTAATAATGTGGGTGATATTGTGAGTGATGATATAGGGGGCGGGCGATAGTCATATCTAGAGGCAGGTTTCGAATCTTTTTCACCCGGCTCCTAATTATAAAGGCTAGAGATACCCGTATAAAGAATGAAGAGTGACCAGAGGCAAGATATATGCTTGCTTCTGATGCCTAGCTCAGAGCGTTCTCATTTCTCACAAGGATATATACCCAGGTACCAACGATGGTATCAAGATCTAGAAGACAAACTCATTCGGAGCAACATCTGCTCCCTCTTTCTCAGACTCACTTGGATCGGCCAGAGATCCGCCGCAGAGACTTGCTAGCGGGCGTCTGTGTTCCCCATAACTGTCAAACTGCGACTTTTCCATTTTCCGGTCTCCGTGTATGAGATCTATCATCATCCTCAACTCAGCTGACATCCGGACATTGCGCTCAGCATTTTTCCTCAGCCACCGTATCCTATACTCGTCGCGGGTTTCCACCCTCTGAACAATTAGAAGCTGCTTGTATAAAAGGTTCACGAAGATTCCATCCATTCGAGCAGCGGATTCCCACTCGCGAAAGTCTGTAGCAATTTCATCAGCTATCTGCATCCTGGCCATGTGTCTTCCGATAGCACCTCCGGAATTCAACCTTTTGTTATCCTCGGAATATTGAGATGTGACCTCAGCCCCGTTAGGTGTCGGCAGAGACCACCTGTGGAGTATTCTCAGCAGCGTCTTAGCGATCATGACCCGCCTGTTGTAGTCTATCCGCGATGGATAGTAGATGAACGGAAAGGTTCTGATATCGGATAAAACTTCTCGTCTTACCAGATCGACCCGCCCATGCTCGATGTGACAAAGAATATCAGGCGGCAACATACCGATGCTCCCAAAGTCCAGGATGGCATCCATGGTCTCGCGAAAATTGATACCAAGGCGATTGCACGCTGACCAGACTGTTATCCAGGCACTACAAGGCGCAGGTTCTGGAAGAACACCCACCCTCGTTCCTTGCCTGTTACTGCGACTGACATGATGTTTATATGCCTCCCATGCTTCCGTGATGCTCTCTTGGACTGACCTCCAATACGGCACCATCCTAGCCACCGCTCTATCAAAGTCCGATGTATCCGCGATAGTTGATTTCATATCGAGGCGTTCAAAGACCATCCGATAACGATTGTAAAATAAGAGTTTCCGGAAACTCAGTACTTTCAGGGCGAAAGCCTCCTCTGCCGCATTATCAAAGGGCCGCAAGCTCGGTTCGACGTCCGCATACACCCTAAACTCGTCAAGGAGCCACCTCCAATTCTGGCATACCCGAGCGGCCTCTGCTCGGTAGATTTTGAGGTATTCGACGTCCGCCCCCTCCGCCGCTGCGCATAAACACCAATATCCGCTGGCCTGATCGACGAAATCCAGACGGTCAGCGGCCTCGCTTGCCAAACTCCACGCTCGTTCGGCTATCGGGGAGAGGCTGAGTCTAGGTGGAGCTTGCGGCTCGTTGATGTCTCTGCCGGCGCCTGCTGGCCATCCTAGGTCTGGATGGTGTAGGGGTGCTGGTTCCGCTGGTGCTAATTGATCTCCTGGGATATCCATGAATAGATCTGGGGTATCCACGAGTAGGTCTGGGGTATCCACGAGTAGGTCTGGGGGTGTTTTTGCCATTCTCGAAAGGGTTTCTTACTTATTGAGCCAACGATGGCTATCAGACCTGATCGACATCTAAGAGCCAGACGTATAGACTGTGGAGGAAGTGGATGAGCCCTTTCAGCTTGTCTGCAATCGTGGCTTTTAACATGTTTATACCATCTCTTGCCATGCTGAGGGATGTTATAATCAGAAAGAGAAACCAAAAGGAGGGCAGCAGCTATCTACTCGACCTTGTCAGCAATCGTGACCCCGTCTTGTCTTCTGGATAGTCTCCATATCATACCTAGGTAGTTATTCCGTATTCCTTCGACAACTCCGAATCCACCAATCTCGTATCTTCTTGTCTGGTGTTTGGAAGTTCGTTCCTGTATAGTATGTTTAGTTAGAGACGGCGCCTCTTGCTAGCATACAATAATATAACCTGGACTATAAGCAGTGTTTCTTCGCTTTTAGTAGAGCCAAATACCTTAACACGGTAGAATTATAAGAAAAAAGGGAACATCCAGCCGTCTCGTTGGCAGTCCCAGCATTGTAGGCTCAAGACAGGGACCCATTAAGGGATAGACCAAAACCCGGTGCTGACCTTCACTTCCATCTCTAGAGAGCAGAAATGTGCCAAATGTGTCATAAGATGCTAGGTATTCTGTATCTGCTGGAGGATTTTGTTCTGGATATAGAGCTCATTTTCCGAGCACTCTGTCCTCAAGGACATGATTTTGAGAGCGACATCCCTCTTGTCTTGGAGGTCATGAGCCATCCAAACGGTAGAGAAGCCTTCAGATCCAATTTTATGCTCGACTAAGTATCTATTATCGAGCACTCCAAGGCAAATAGGACATAGCGGTCGTGGATCAATCTTGTATACCATTTCGATGTCGGGGTTCAGCGTCATCCCGGAGCTCGAAGTCGCCAGAGTCTCCCATAACTAAAATTGCTCTTGACTGCTCGAGGCCATTTCCGTGTCGTGCGATAGAGCAGTTAGCATCGAGAAATACATTATAAAATGCCTCCCCCTTTTATTCCTTTATTCCTTTATTGTAATTAGTGATGCTTCGGCCTAGAACAACCGGCGGGCTGACTTGACTAGTTATTCAGTTAGTTAATCCCCAAAACCTTAAGCGGGCGGTTTTATATAGCGCCCTTTTTGATCCCCCGAAGCTGCGTTGAGCATCGAGTTTCCAGCCATGCTCTCTTGCTGCCACATCCTCACCTCCCGGGGTCTCGAGTCGCAGTCGGTTCTCGCGTCGTAGGCGCGGACGCCCATGATCCGGAGATGAGCCTGCCGCCTTCGCAACGGACGGCCGCTGCACCAAGACCGATCAGGTTCGTGTCGTCGGACGGCCAGCCGCAGACGAAGCGGCGCAGGGTGATCGCAGCGTTAGTGCTCCTTGGTTTTCTTTTTTGTTTCTCGCATTCTGCATGGGAACCACCGTGTGCTCGTGAAGAGATGTCGCTGGACGACTGGGTGCTGACCGTCGTATATAGTTGCCGAACATGTCGAAAGCGGAAGAGCCGATGCTCTGGCGAACAACCAGGTATTTTACCTACTATGGATTACTGGTAGAGGACGTTGCTAAGAAGCTGCTTTATTGTCTACAACAGTTTGCAAGACGTGTACGGATTATGGACATACATGTCTGGGATATAACGAGCCAGCGAATTCGCAGTCAGCCGCAACCTCCAACACCACCCGAACGGCCGCGCAGTCAGACGAAAAGGAAAAGGAACATGCTGAGAAACCGCCAGATCAGAAGCAGAAGAACTCGCCGGAATTCTTTGAGCGCAGTCTCCCGGGTCCTAGCACAGATATTCGCGAACAGAAACAGGTACCCGAAGCGGCAGATCGAGCGCAAGAGTTTCGTCGGGAATTAGCCCAGGAGGAGGTTGCGCCGGCAGTGATCAATAGTCCAGAGAGCAGTGGGTTTACAAACACTTTATCCGTGGTCGCAGATCCGGTGGCTGATACAACAGCTGTCCTCTAGCTCGGTCTGCGCTCATCTCGAGCCATCGAACTCATGTGCCTTACTTTCGATATTTTGGGCCGACGGCCATCGTTCCCGGCTATAAGCAAATGGTATGATCTATTGGCACATAAAGGACCAAGACACAATTCTAACGGGTGGGGCCTACTTCAGGTTGTTCGAGTTCGAGGAACCCGGAAGAGCAATCCATCTCTCTCAAACGGTGCGTTTCAAGGAGCAATATCTTGCTATATCTGATGGATAACTTCTCTAACAAGTGTACTCCAGACTCGACATCCTCCATCCTAGATCCAACTGCTACCCAAGCTATCGGGGAGTCTTCACGATTGGCCTCTTCTGGTAACTCGAATAGCATACATTTTTATGATCCAGACGACACACTCCCCAACAGCGAAATAGTGACCCATCTATGTGAAGTTTTCTTCACCCATCTAGGTTGCAACTTTCCCTTCCTCCAGCGAGATAGATTCCTCCGTAGCCTGAAAGAAAAACAACTTGCGCCCATACTTGTAGATGCAGTGTGTGCCCTGGCGGCAAGATTCTCTCTCCATCCCTTACTATCAGTCGAACCAGCCGACGAGGCGACCTATCCTCATCATGGACACGCTTTCGCCCATCGTGCAATGTGTGCTGTTGTCGATACACTTGCTTGCCCAACTCTGGCCGTGGTCCAGGCCTGTCTCCTTCTCGCTTATGAAGAATTCGGATCAAACCATGATAGCGGTCTCTGGATGTATCTTGGGATATCAATTAGAATGGCACAAGATCTGGGACTCCAAAAACTTGATGGCATGAAGTTCACATATGGCTGTGTCGGCCTTACTCCCAAGGGCGTTATAGCAGGTCAAATGGTTGATCCTGAGGCCTCTGCCTTGGTCGAACGAAAGGAAGAAATAACCGCTGACTACGGCGCTGATACGGAGTCTGCTGAAATGGAACGAGCAAAGGAGCGAGAAAAAGTCGACTTGTTCTGGAGTATATTCTTTCTTGACAGGGTTATATCATCTGGAACCGGGCGACCTGTGACTCTCCGCGACGACGATATTGAAATACATTTCCCATTGGAATCTCAGTCAATGCTTCATAACGGTTGGCCGTCGCCGTATCCTCCGCTGATGAGAATAATACATCTCTATGGCAGGATGACGGATTTATTGAACTCGATCAAAGAAGTCAATCATGTCACTCCAGACGTCCTCCGCCGTTTAGCAGGCATGGAAAGCGATCTAACGGGTAAGTCAGCTGCAAAAAGACCTCTTAAACGTAAAGTTATGTTGCTAATGGATTAATAGGAATTTATCAAAAACTGTCTCCCAAGCTCTATTTCAATGCTATCAACTTCCAGACCTACGTGAAGGCTGGCCAAGGGACAAACTTCATTCTGCTACACTTCGTAAGTATCTCTGGATATCTAGTACTAGACTGTACTAATATTCAACAGTGGTTCCATACTCTCATTGTGCTCCTTCACCAGCCGACGTTGTTACATTCATTCAGCGGCAAGATACAACAGTTATTCTCCAATAGTCGAGAGTTGTCGATATCCTCTGCCAAAACTATTGCCGATATCCTAGCCTTTGCAGAATTGATTGATGCCAAAAGCTTTACCGGGAATCCTTTTACTAGCCAGCCGATATATATTGCCGCATGCGCTTTTCTAATGGAAAGCGCTTTCTATTCTCTTCCATCCTCTAGAGCCGAAAGCCCTCCACCAAAAGCCGGATCCTCGAACCAACCCACCAAACCTCCCCTTCCCCACATAGAACGACACGCGGGATCCGATCGTAACTCCAATGCTAAACACTCCCTTTTAGCAGCTGCTGCGAAGGAAAACTACCAGCGGTGCTACAAGGCTCTTCAATCTCTAGAGAAGTCCTGGGCAGGCACCAAGTATATTCTCACAGCTTTGGATCAAAAGTCTAAAGGAATATGGGATCCCCTACTATATACAGAAGAAGAGATGGAAAGCACCGCTGACGTCGACACATCACTGGCCTCAATGAGATGGAAGAATTCGGTAGTGCAGGTGGAGGGTGATGAGAATGCCCAAACCACCGGCGACCCAGCTCGCCTTGGTTCTTCCCATATTCCCACTTCCAATGTACTGGAGTCAGCGAACATTGATCCCAGCCAAGGCAAGTATACGCATTCCATATCATATATACAACACCTTGCTAACTCCTCTACAGCCATCGGTTGGTCGTTAACTGGCGCTACAAATTCGTCACAGCCGAACCTAAGCTTTCTATACCAGCTGCAAACCACTACAACCAGCACTCCAACACAGTACCCTGAAACCTCTCAATTTCAACATGCCTATCAACATTCCCCGACCTCAATTCCACATGCGACTCCCGTCACCACCTCGCAACCAGTGCATTCATTTCAACAACATGAACCTCCGAGCCAACCAAGAAGACCTGTCCAACTCTCTTCCCCAACCCAACGAAATACCCTCTCACCCCCCTACGCACATCTTCAACCCGACAGGCACTCGCCCTCGAACGCAGCTTTCAATTTAGCACAAAGCCCAGGATTCACTGGCCCCTCCCCGTCAATAGCCCGCTCTCAACAGTCTATATCACCGAGCGCACCACTTCCACAAGAAAGCGGTGCTCAATATACCTTCCACGATCCGTCTAGCTTTAATAACCATGCCATGGTAGCGCTAGATAACACCCATGTTCCCGGGTACGACAATGTACCCTTGAATGCTCAGAACCTAACCATTGAAAGCCAGGACATCGACATGAACACGCTCCAAGACCAAAGCCATTTTCCATTCTCGTTTGAGGGAGGCTTCATGCCATGGTTAGAATATCTACCTGAAGATGTCTTGCATTTCTTTGGCGATCACCAAGGCTAAGAGCACGTTTTGTCTATTCAAATTCATTCTTGTACGTTTAATTCAGGTTTACGAGCGATGATTTCATGAGCGTTTTCACTCCTGGGAATTGAATGGCTGGGTCAAGGCTTCTGATTTTGGAGAACGGGTCAGGTTTAGGCTGCTTTCGTGGTCTTTTTTTCGTTTGTTCTTTTCCTTTGGATATTGTGTAATTATAACCAGCTATCATCATTAATATATTTGCGGAGTACAGACTTATGTTTGGCACATCAGATGATGACGTAGGCGTGTTCATCTCAGACTCTCCAAAAGTAAACACTGGTTGTCCCTGGCAACCAAACATCCCAGCCACCACAGACACATCATCAAGAAGCACAAAACTGTCACCGAAATTAAAATATGCAGCGCTCCAACGGTTGAGTCGAGCAGAATTCTTTCCAGTCGCTATTACCTCTTATTCAATACTGTCTGGTGTATGCAGCCATCGACTTCTCGTCGGATGCTGCTGTTGACACTTGTTTACACCCTATATAACAAAACCGCAAGCTTGGCCAAATCCCTTTTCTAGACCGCTGTTTGCGTGTACAAAAGAGAAAAAGGCACAACAAGTTATTTCAAACTGCAATCAGACATTCTACATATTCCACAGCCTTCAGCCGACCATGAGCATCCCGCAATCGCCAGAAGACCAGATAAACACAGACGCAGGAAGCCGTAGCGAGCCTCCGACCGACGAGAATTCAACGACAGCTGACCTACCGCCACCGACAGAGTCAAAGGAGGATGATGATAAGAGAGATGAGATTAACGATACAAGCTCGTTTGTATCGAACAATGGAGAGGAAGGAGTGGACTCGCACGGGCAAGACAATGAGGCTACAGAGCCCAACAACGAGTATAGATACAGTTCCTCGTCCACGTCACTGCCTGGGTCAGGAGGAAGTTTTGGAGAAACAGAATATGGAGAGGGAGAAATAGAGGACTTTCCGGACGACCAAGAGTTTGACGATGAAGACAAATCGTTCATCAGCGATCTAAGAGGCGGTGGAAGAGGCATGCGATCAGCTCGAACTTCAATCTCCTCTCTACCTGGATCCGTTGTCGTATACCCCAATGGCAAATCACCTAGAAACGGACACTTTCAGCGAGGAGACTATCGACAAAATATCAATGCTCTTGACCGAAATTCCATGATGGATGCGGCTTTTGGCGGCAATAGGGTTCGATCCAAAAAGAATATATCCAAAGATGGCCGTGCGTATAATTATGCGCCACAGGTGAGAGATATGGACTCACCATTTCGACACCCAAGCTCTGTGCGAGCTATGCAGATGGGAGATGAAGACTACTACGATGACGGCGGTATGGACGATGGAAACTACTTTTCGTCCCCTCCAAGGAACGGCAGGATGAATGGGCACCACAATGGATCCCCAAGGATGTCAGACATGTCCTTTCGATCGAGTCCCATGTCTCCGTCCGATCAACGTCCTTATAATGCAAAGTCATCTCAATCAATTCAGCCATCTAAGGAGTATGCACTTGTACTACTCCATTGCACATTACTACCACCATCTTTCCCCCTCTCACTGCCTGCAGGATCACCGCCACCAAGTATGGAGCTGCTCCGAGAGATCTTACCTGACGCCTACTGGAGCAGATGGAAGCTTCTGGAGGAGAAAATTGGTGCTACAGGGATCCTACGTGACCGGGGTATACTCATCTCCCATCCCCAGGAAGCATATGACTTGCTCGAGGAGCGTTTGCTAGAAACTCTAGAGTTGACCCGACCCAGACTTGCATATGGTCATTTCATTGGCGGAGGCGACGAGTCAGATGGTGAAGAGCAGTGCAGTGATGCTGACGAAAACGATGGTGGGGAGGGTGCCTGTGTGAGAGAGAAATGCCAGGACTGCGGCCAAAGGGTTGTCAATAACCTTGAAGGTGTTGAGAAGAAGTGGGAGGTCAGGGTTTACGCAGCAAATGGGCTCATGGGGCAAGGGGCATGGGCAGCTGCATGGAAAGAAATGGAAAAGGTTGATGTTGAGGTTGGATTGTGCTTGCCAACCAAGCTGAGAAACGAGTTGGAGCAAAGGCTGCTTCAGGAGGAGGCGTTCAGAATGGAACGTCTGGCGGAAAAAGATAGAAAAGTGAAGGAATCTCACGCAATGAGCAAAACACCCAAGGATCTTCCTTCAAACAGCCCCCAATCACAACTTGATGGCTTGGATGACTTTGGCATGCAGCCTACTCCTGAAAAAGCAGCAGCTGAGCCATCCTTTCGAAAGAGAGAACGTCCAGCTTCCACCACTCCAGTACCAATGCGACATTCCGGAGATGACATCAATCTTCTGAAAGCACTTTTTAATTATATACGAATGGTGTGTCAAGGGAATAAGCTTCCTATAGTGACCGTCCTGCTCGTTTTACTTGCTCTTGTCACGCCATCGCCTTACAGCTTTTTCAGTCGCTCCTCGGACATGGCCTCGCAGCTTGACCCCTTCGTGTCCAGCCAGCCTTCAATTATATCAGTGTCCAATAGCCATTCGACAGTTGTGTCTCAGCATCCCCTCAACTCAATCGAGGTTGTGCAGAGCTCATTACCGGAAATTCAACAACTATCATCAAAGTCTTGTGCGCAACCCCACTCAGTAGAAACGGCATCAACCCAATTGGAGCCTTCAGCTTCTTACCAGGTATCTCAATCGGAGGAAGTATCAAGTCATTTGGAAGCAGCCCCCTCTCTCCAAGAGCTTCAGCCAGAGACAACAGCTTCAACCGAGTTGGAGCCACCAGCTTCTTCCCAAACATCCCAATTAGAGGATAAAGTATCATGTCGGCCAGAACCATCCCCTTCTCGGCAAGAGCCTCAGCCAGAGACATCGGCATCAGC